>PVIW01009468.1:0-51724 GCA_004026585.1 Noctilio leporinus
TGTATGTACACTATCATATCATCTGCAAATAATGACAGTTTGACTTCCTCCTTTCCAATTTGGATACCTTTGATTCCTTTTTCTTCTCTGATGGCTATAGCTAGAACTTCCAAGACAATGTTGAATAGAAGTGGAGAAAGTGGACAGCCTTGTCTCATTCCTGATCTTAGGGGGAAAGCTTTCAGTTTTTGTCCATTAAATACGATGTTGGCTTCAGGTTTCTCATAGATGGCCTTTATTCTATCCTCATTTTTAAAAATTCTTTGTTCATTGTGTTGTGGTCAAATCTTTAGTTCTTCCATATGTTCCAAATTGTTGATTTGAACGCTAGCTTTCTTCCCTTTACTGTTGGTTCCCTATGGATTTTTCTTTATTTCACTTGGGGTAGCCACTATTTCTTTCCTTATGCTTTGGCTGTACTCAATGAGCACAGTGTTTTGATTTTTGAATCTGCTAGGTTGGTTTATCGCCATTTTGTTTAGTTCCTTTCTTAGGGTTTTGTTTTGTCCTTTCATTTGGGACATATTTCTTTGTCTCCTTAATTTGGCAGCCTCCCTGTGTTAGTTTCTGTGTATTAGGTAGAGCTGCTTTGACTCCCTGTCTTAGCATACCTATTATATAGGGCAGAGCCTTAGGTTTTTGCAGGGTGGAGCACTTTGTGGCTGTGTGTGTCAGGGAGGTGTTGGCGAGGAGACAGTGTTGCTACATGCCTGCTGAAGGCTTGCTTGGTGCTCACCCCATTTCCCATCATTTCACCCCCTTCCTGTATGTAATTGGTACCCTCTGGCTATTGACTTGGTTGTTGTTCCCATAGTGGCTGAGTTTGCATATGTTCTAGGATCATGCAGGCCCTTTGAATGGACCTTCTTGAGAGCCTTGAAGTTTCTTCTGCTGTCCCAACCCCCATTGATTTTACAGCCAGAAGTTTTGAGGTTTTATTTTCCCAAGGCTGAAACCCTGGGCTATGTGGTCTGGCCTGGGGCTGGGATTGCTTGCTCCCAAGGTATTGCTCTGGATTTTTATCCACCACATGTAAATGTGGGATTGCCTACTCCACCAGCCACCACCACTGCCTTGCCACTATCACACCTGTCCTTTCCAATCCTGCTCCCCTTCTCTGCCCCTCCTAAAGAAGAATGTGGCTTCTTTAAATCTTTGGTTGTTGGACTTCCCTATAGTTCAATATTTTTGGTCGTTCTGTCTTTTTTTTTGTTTTGAATTGAGTTGTGATCCTTCTTATGATTGTGCAAGGAGGCAAAGTGTGTCTCTACTCCTCCATCTTGATGAGAAGTCTGCAGACATTATCCTAGGGGAGCATCACCTAACTAACTTTAGAAAATCAGAGAGATTTCTCAGAAGTAGGAATAGATGAGCTATGCCTTGAAAGTTGAGTTTGGGATTACACCATTTGCCAGCCATTCATGGATCTCAGGCATGTTGAACATACAAGGAGAGAACCCAAAAACATTTGGAATTTATTTATAAAAAATAATGTATATATTCATACATGTCTAAACTTCAGTCACCTTCACATTCTTCATTTGATGCAATATACCTATCGACTATTTTCTGCTCAAAACAGTTTTTTGTTCCACCTTTTCCACATCAGCAAAACATTTCTCTTTGAGGACATTTTTCATTTGGGGAAACAAAGAAAAAAATCACTTGGGTGAAATCAGGTGAATGGGGAGAGTGGAGCATGGGGGTCATGCTGTTTTTGGTCAAAAGCTGCTGTACACTCAGCGTGGTGGGGACAGGTGCACTCATAATTGCCCATCATGAAATGGGCAAAAGCATTGAAAGAGTATTCACAAAAGCAGAATGTGTAGCCTCTCACCACAAGGCCAGTTGGTACACTGATACAGATGGGTTCCTAGGACACTCATTTAGTGGGAGAAGCCTGTACTCCAAGGGGCCCATTTTTGGGTCCCCTTTTGTGGTCTAGTCTCTTCTATCTTACAAAAGAAACCATCTAAAATCCTCCGGGGGTCCTTTAAGACCTTCCACTTGTTGCCCCAGCAAGCTTTTCTACTTCACAGCCAGACTTCCTCATCTCCTATAGATTCAATTTAAGAACTGTTTACTTTAACTCACATTATTCCATTGATTGCCTCTTATCAAGACCACTGAGGACCTAAAGACTTTAAAGGACAATATTCAATTTCCACTTTACATAAAAGTTCTAGTTTTTGACATGTTTTGTCTATTTATTCTTGATAATTATGCTTTTTCCTTGGCTTCTATGAACCTAAGATTCCCTGATATTTTTCTATTACCTTTGCTACTTCTCAATTTCCTTTGGAGATTTTCCTTTTTCTCCCTAATCTTTAAATGCTGAAGCTCCTATGGCTGGCTGCATCCTAGGACCCTCTCCTGTTGACTCCTTGGGCTATTTCATCCCACTCCAAGGACCTCCATATCATGTGCATATTTAAGATTCTCTTTCAAACTTCTCTCCCAATCACTTGACATCTCTATTTGGATTACTAAGGCATCTCAAATTATTCTATTCAAAATTGAACATATGATCTCCCCTTGAACTCTATTCTTCCTCTAGATTTTGTACTTAAATAAATGGGCCATGCCCTCGATTTATCAAAACCTAGAATTTATTTTCAATGCCTCCTTCTCCTTTACTTCACATGACTAATCAAACAACAAATCTTGAGGACTTTACATCTGAAATATTGTTTGAATCCACCCTCTTCATTCTAGTTCTATAGTTCCTACTATTAGTTTAAGTTTTCTTTTGCATAAACCACCACAGTAGCCACCTGAGTGTGGTCTCTGCTTCTACCAACTCCACTGCAATCTACTGTCCTCACAGAGGAAGTGTGATCTTTTAAGAAAGGAAATCAGATCACTTAACCTACTTGTGTAAAATGCTTCACTGGATTTTCATTGATGATGGGGTCCACACAATCTGAATTTGTTCTAGTCTTGCTTTCTTTGTGGTGCTAAATCTTTCATCCAAATTTCAATAGACAGAACAGCAAGTGGTCCAATTGAACTTTTGAGCAACTTCCTCTGAATTTTCATTTTGGAAACACCAAGAGGTACTTACCATATAGGTTCACATCCCCATGCCTTTTATCATCTTCTCTGCTTTGCCTGGCATCTTCTTTTTACAGTGTTCCTATAACAGTCATGTGTGGCAAAATTCCTCACTTTTGTGTTTCCAAAGAACTCTGCAACTTTTTAAAATATCACCATAGCTCACAGTTATTGAGTATTTAATTGGGATTTCTTTTAAATGATTTAAATATATGTTCTCATTTAGTTCTCACAATAGTCCTTTAAGGCATGTACAATTATTTCTCCCATTTTACAGATGAGGAAATTGAGGCATTGGGAAATTAAATAACATATAAGCATATAGTGGGGTTAGACTTTGACCCATGCTCTTTGACTACTTGTCTGTGCTGACTGCTATGCTTGCTATACACTCAAATGATCTGTTTTAGGGCCATAATCACTTTAAGACTATTAGCATGTAGACTTTAAGAGCTATGTTTTTGTTACTGTTCTATCCTGATCTATGCTTGATAAACATGGTTATTCCTTGGCCTCCCCACTCTACTGCTTGATATATAGAGAGTACTCAAATGTTTGTTGAAAACAACTGTATCAATTGGCTATCTTGACATTGTAGAGACAGGATTTTATTCCTTCTCTTGGCTCAGATATTAGTGGGTATTTAGTGGTAATGGAATTTCTAGCTATTATGGAATATATGTGGTGGAAGAAACTCCAGCATCCAGAGATTACGCGTTCTTTGTGAAGCATTATCCATTTGGCTGTGGTTTGCTTACCCGTTCAAAGGTCTGTGATTAATCTCTTCACTCATCTCTTATGCTGCTTTAGGCTGTTATTACAAGAACTTTAAAGCAATCATCTTTGGCAGCTGAGCTCTTAGCTGGCCATCTTCATGCTATTAAGAGATACTTGTTCTGATGAGTATCATAACGGAGGGAAAAAGTTATCAAATTGCATGGATTTCTAATACATATGGAAGGAAATTGATACGGTTCAAGAAGATAGCTCCATGATATGTCATATGTACTTGTTTTAAAAAACAATTCCAATTATACTTAAAATGTTTCTAGTATTTTGGGTGGATAATATATATTAACAGTGATAGTAATTTTGGTGCTTATAATTACTAATGATGACTCTCCTTTCTGGAAGCAGTAAAATTGAAAACTTGTGCAACAATACATAAACAGAAATCCACCCCCCACCCTCCCCACCCCCTGCCCCACATAGAACATGAGCCACAGATGGGGAAAAATTGCAGTTTTTCCTTGTTGCCCAAAGAAAGTAGAAATTTAGGCACAGTAAAACAGCCATTATGAAGCACTTTGGGTTAAATCAAAGCTGTAACACGCACAGTAATTTATTGCAGTCAGCAGGTTTTATTCGGATATGAATGTGACTGCAGTCTCATAGCACTGGTGCTGTAATGGTTTTTCTGCATACCAAAATGTTGAACAAAACCACTTGTTTCCCTGCCCTTTTATCTTACGCACATGGGAATGGCCAACTGTGAGCTGAGAAAAGAAAGGCAGAGCTTCATAACTGCATTGCATTTGACTTTCTTAATTTTAATTTATGGATAGAGATTATGCTTAATTGGAAAAAGAGAGGCTTACTTTTGGAACATTCATTCAGGGTGATTAATAGAAAATAGCCTCAACGGCAATTTTGTCAATCAGAAATGTTGACTAGCATAAACCGCAACACAGCTGTTTTCTTTTATTTGTTCCTCTATTTAGGTGGTGTGGCATGAACCTCAGAATGAAACCCAGCAGGACAATACTCCTGAAGCACTACTGAAAAGCCTCACACCACTTTCCAAGCAGCCTGTAAAACTAGGTCCTGACCTCTCTATGCTCATTAAAACGGGCTGCCTCCTCAGGCAACGCTGGGGCCTGCATTTCTGCCCTTGTGGCAAAGGTGGCCAAGCAAACCCCCTGTCGTTCCTTCTCACTTCTGTTACTGCCGAGGAGCTATTATATTTGGCTAACAAAGTGACTGAATTTCAAAAAAGCTCAAGTGGGAGGCACATGAAGCAATGATTGTTTTCTCATGAGAATGCTCCAACAGAACTCAAGCTTAAGGATTACTCACAAAAAGTTGTGTAATGGAGTCGAAAATGCCAATGGTCACATTAGTTAGAATGCCGGTTTGGATCTACAAAGAAGTCCAAAATAACAATGGTTTAAAAAGATAGAAGTTCATTTATTTTACAAATAGTGGTCCAAGGGTAAGCAGACCAAGGCTTCAGGCTATACAGCATCCAGGACCCACCCTCCAACATTGTTGCTTTATCAGTCTCAACTTTTGGTTTCCATTTTGTGGTCCAAAATAGAGGCTTCAACTCACACCATCCAGTCTGCCTTCTAGCCAGCAGTAGGGGGGGGAAGGGGAAGGGCACAGAATGTTTCTTTCCCTTTACTAACATGAACAAAATGTGTACCGGTCATTTCTAATCATATGCTGTAAGCCAGAACTTAGTTACTTACATAAACCAATTTAACTGCAAGAAAATTTGGGAAATGTAGTCTTTTGTTGAATGGCTATGTGCCTAGCTAAATCAGAGGTTTTATAATTAAAGGAAAAAGAAGAGAATGGCTTTTGGGAAATAATTGATAATACTATGACTACTGCTGACAAAAAATGGGGGAAAAGGAAAATAATGTGAAACAGGGGTACGTAGATGATTATCCTTTATCTCTGGCAGTCTGAAAGTATATAAGATACAGACATTCATTATGCTTAACTAAAGTTGAAAAGATATTTGCTGGCTAGACATCATAGAATTGATGAAAAGTTCAGAGAACCAGCCACAGAACTAGGCTGTAGACAATGCAGCCACAAGACACATGCAAATCACACCACGGAGTGATCTGTTTATAGCAGTGCTGCTGGTGACATCACTTCTCATCCCCGAATCTTGATTTTGTTGCCAAGAGCATCACTGGAAACCAGGTACTGGATGCTGCCAAAGTTGGAAGTGAATTTTAAATTGTTTCTCCTTCTTTGAATTCTTGTGCCAGACTTAAAATGTGAGGTTAGGATATCAGGTTTGTTGAGCTAAACATGAGTCTGCACCCTAGCTGCTAGGGGGTCTGGGAGCCCAAAGATCTGTCCTCCTAGGCATTGGCAATGGGAGGTGAAACTCTGTCTCCCACAGAGATTGACTTATACAACTGTGGACCCAAAGTAGGGAAAAGAGTTTATTTTCTGGGCTGACATGTTTAAAAATGCCAAAAATGTGCACTATAATAACCAATACATTTTTTTTGCCAAAAATGTGCATGGGCACCAGTTTTATTATTATTATTTTTTAAAGATTTCATTATTTCTAGAAAGAAGGGAAGGGAGAGAGGCAGAGAGGGAGAGAAACATCAATATATGGTTGCTTTTCACCTGCCTCCAGCCACAGACCTGACTGAAGACCTGGTTTGCAACCTGGTTATGTGCCCTGGCTGGGGAATCGAACCTGCGGCTTTTGGGTCTGCAGGCCAGCGCCTTATCTACTGTGCTACCAGCCAGGGCTATTTTATTATTATTTTAATTCTTATTCAAGGATAGGTTTACTGATTTGAGAGTGAGAGGAAGGGGGGAGGTGGGGGAAGAGAGAGGGAGAGGGAGAGGGAGAGGGAGAGGGAGAGGGAGAGGGAGAGAGCAATGTAAGAGAAACATCGATCTATTGCTTCCTGTAAGCACCCCAAACAGGGATCAAACCCACAGCCTCTTGGTATTCAGGACAGTGCTCCAACTAACTAAGCCATCTGGCCAGGGTACAACCAACATTTTTCAAATTGGGCAAAAATAACATAAGTGCATAGTTTTTGAGGTAGTGTAAACTGACTTTTAATCACTGTTCGGTAAAATGGAAGTATTCATAGTACCTACTTCCTAGAATTTAGTGTATAATATATGTACTAGATTATATGCTTAATAAGTTGAGAAAAATGGAAAGGTATACATACTAACTTTTCAATATAGTTTGAAGATTGTAAAATACTTTTTTCTATCTCAGCAGTCTAACATTTGTTTATCCATATCATCGACAGATTGCCCCTTAACTTATTTCAGTAAAGCTAGCTGATGATCATGTACTGATACTCTGAAATTAATTTAAAATTCAGATAGCAAGTTTGATAATTGGGCCTATTTGTTGCTCATCTTAAACTTACCCAGATTTACAAACTAGGTGAAGAAAATATTGTGCACTACTTTTTGAAATGGAATAAAGAGAGCAAACTTTTCCCTACAGTCTATAAGCACAAAAAATAACATCTCAAATCCATATTCCAGTAATAGTTCTCTATAGATATTAAGTGAACAGAGTTTGTTTCCTTCTCTCAGAAATGCATTCTCCTCAACAGTACTTTTGCACAAATAGGTAATCATTTAAAACTAGATTGTTTCCACCAACCACTTCAAAGTTTCCTCTCTGAAAAATGCCTTAAGCAGCATTAGGAAGAATGACAAAGGCAGGCTTAAGTACCTCTGCAGGCTGCCAAAAATACAGGTTGGAGGATGTTCAGCACCTGTCAAATTCGTTAAGACCATATGGACTGTCAAAAGTGGAGTGGACTGGAGAAGAAAACCCTGCAGTGACAGCATTTGAATACAAAAATTATTGTAAACAGTGGCTCCAGGGGATTACTGTGATCATTCAAAGAGGTGGAGGTTCTGCTGTTCACAGGGAAATTATAAACTAAATTATAACCTCAGTTGTGGAACAGACAATCAGAGCCAGAACCAGAAAGAGTTCTTTGGGCAAATGAGACCAACGTCCTTTTACTTGACCTTAGTTCTTAGGAGTTTTAGACAAACTGTACGTGTATGTAAAGGGATGAAGTCAATGTAGTAAAATGAAATTAAACTGTTTATGTTTGTTTGACGTCTGAAGTTGTTTAAAAACAGATAACTATTTGTTAAAATGCCTATATTAGTAAAATTAACATGAAATATGAATGACCTAAATTATAAAACTATTTTGTTACCATAGATAGATTTTAAAAATTAGAATTTGCACACTGCTATTTGAATAATTATTTCTGAGCTTTATGGAACAAGAGAGTAAGCCCTATGACTATTCCTTTTATATATTTCCAAGACAAAATAAATTTTATTCATTTTCTTTTGACTCATTAAATGTAGAAGATCTGTTTACCTATGTATTTATCTTGCCCTCTTTCAAGTTTTTCATGATGTTATTAAAAGACTGGAAAATATATCTGCTTTTGTAATGCTTTAGAATATAAGAGCATTGTAATGCCATGTATTGGCTAAGTAAACCTAGGATATTATTGTAATATATCTCTACCATCAAAGCATATATAGAGGAAAAACGACAAGACATTTGCAAAATGAAAGAAAAGTGGCAAATTATACAATAAAAAGAGGCAACATATATACTTTGTCAAGAGTGTTAAGAAGTGCTTCATTTGTAATTGTCCCACAGAGAAACCCTAATTTTAGATTTAAAGAAGCAGCTATGGTGTGTGTGTGTTGTTAAAGTGCTTGGTGCTCTATTTCTTTCAGTAAAGAAATCAGTATCTCATTGTTCTCTTTATTCTCATCATAAGGAGAAATAGAAGCTTTGAAGAATCCTAAATAATCTTAAAAAGATCCATTATAGGGCACAGTTATTTTTATAAGAAGCTCATCCTCAGATAGTGAGGAGTAAGAGTATTTTTCAAATTAACTTTTCCAAGTATAAAACTAGTATATTCTAATTGTTGAAAGTTGGTAAAATACATAATAAAAAAAAAGAAGAAAATAAATGTCACAGTAAATTTGCCATTCAGAGTTCATCACTATCCCTTAATTCCAATCTTTTCTTCCCTCAGTATACATCAAATGATGCAGAGTACCCATTAAAATAACATTCATGAAGAAATTTGGAAGGCATGGGAAATTGCTTGGAAAAAAAAAAGACAATTTAGAACAATACGAAGAAGTTGTTTTAGTGTTTAGTGAACATTAAACAGCAGCAGTTCTTTACTTACACACAATCAGCAGGGTCCTTTTTATTAGGCATTCCCATTTTAACAAAACAAATTACCTGTGGTAGCTGTTGAGTTCCTGCGCTGCCTTCTGCTTTACCACGGATGGGGCTCTTGGCACTTTGGGGAGTCAGAACCTTAATCACAGTCAATATAGGATGGGCCTCTTGGCACTTTGGGGAGTCAGAATCTCAACTCACAACCCCAAAGTAGGACTGAGTAAGGAATTAAATGTGGTATTGGTTATGTGTGGAATAGTAGTAAATATAAATGATTATTCATTATAGACCCAAGTATAGGAAGGAAAGCTTTCTGGCCGAAGTAGAGACTGACCTGGGCTGAGACCAAAGGGCAGATTTGGCAATGGCAAAGGAAAGACCAAAGAAAATTTTACTGGACAGATGGGTAGATAAAGGTGTATTAGGTTATGCTGGCTTCTTTCCCAAAGAATTTGAATTTAGTGTAACTCTAGGACATTAAATAGGTTGCGACTTGTGTGTCAACCCTGTTTAACCAGCAGTGGCTCAGGTGGTGGCACTGCTGAGAAGGATACTAAGCACGGTCAAGGGCTGAGGCCCAAGGTACTGTGGTTAGTGACATCCTGAGGGAATGGGAGGGGCAGGCGTGGCATAACAGCAGAGAAGTTGTCTACAATCCAGTAAGGCAGCAAAGCAGTGGATTATTTTTAGAGCCAAGTCACCTTTAAATGCAAGTTAAAATGAACATTCAACACATGTTTTGTTCCAAAGTATTTCAAATGTAGAAAAGGAAGATATAAACAATCTTTATCAATACCAGTACAGTTGACCATGACACAATGAAGATCAAAAGCACCTTATATTTCTTTACTTGATAGAGGACATTTAATTTAAAACAAACATTGTTTTTGGTGGAGGGAACTAGTTTACTGGATATTTGAAAAATAACACACTCTCATTTAATTCATCATGCGTAAGAAGGTAATCTTTTTCCAAACTTTATTAAAACTAAGAATTTTTGTCTATATTAAAAACATTAATTACTATTTTAGCTTCTTACTCTACCTAGTAATCAGTTGGGAATACTGTTATTTTCCCAAGCAGAGTTATTTATTATAATTTCTAGTGGTTCATTGGTAGTATATAGAAATTTGATTGATTTTTGTATAATGAATTTATATCCTGTGCCCTTGCTAAGCTTGCTTATTAGTTCTAGTAGCTTCTTTTTGGGGGGTCCTCTGGGATTCTCTACACAGACAGTCATGTCTTCTGTAAAGAGAGACAGTTTTATATCTTCTTTTCTAATCTTTTATCTTTTATCTTTTCCTTGCCTATTGTAATGCCAGGGCTTTCCAGTATTAGGCTGAATAGGAGTGACAAAAGTGGACATGCTTATCTTTTTCCCCGTCTTAGGGGAAAGCATCTGGTCTTTCACTATTAAGTATGATGTTAGCTATATCTCTACTAATTAGTATGTTTACTAATTCTGTCAGTCACTGAACATTATTGATATCTTTAACTACAAATGTAGATTTGTTACTTCTTTTTGCATTAAAAAATACGAAATGTAAGATGAGAGTGGCCATTTGTCAATATGAATCTATTTAGAATAGTGACCAGCAGGTGAAAGATTGGGATGTTAATGTCCATGCTGTTTGTGCTGTCTGTCTCTGGAGAACATATCTGTGACATAGACCTTGATATCAAGGCCACCTGAAATAGTTCCTTCTAAAATGACAGGAAAAAAAGCCCTTTATCCCTACCCTTCCTGTGAGTAGAAAGGTAATGCCCTCAACTATCAATATATCCAGAGCAATACAGAGTCTTATGAGTGCTCCCAAAAGAATGACCAAGATCAGTGTCAGACCAAAAAATCAAAGCATGTTTGTCTTTCTCAAAGACATGACAAAACTATGGCTAAATCAAGGAACATGTTCTTCCCTCTGAAGAACATGGCAACACACCTACATGGACTTTCAGAACTGCCACACGCCTCTCATTCTTCCCTTTTTCAAATGGGAGTGTTTATGTGATTATCCTATCCTTATTTCGTTATTGCATTTTAGATACATTAAGGGAAATTATTCATCCATTTGGATCATGGATCTCTGAATCAAGAGGAGGCACATCTAGACTTGAAGTAAGTGGTGAGATCCTGGACTTTGAGATGGATGTTATCAATAGGTGAGATTTTGAGAACTTGAGATGGGAGGTGAGTGTCAATTGCTTATGAAAGGAATGTGAATATTTGTAAACAAGAGAGAGGAATATGACAAATTAGGTTATTGTTTTAAAATGTTCACTTTCCTGTCTCACCTCCACCTTTCCATATGAGAGTGTGCTTTTCTGCACTTTAACCCTAGGCTTGGCCATAGACTTGTTTTGGGAAATGGTATGTTAATATCCTTGGTGCAAGCAGATGCTTAAAATATGCTTGAGTTGTGGCCCCTGCCTTTGTGTGCTTCTGCTGTTGTTATAAAAAGAACAAGTTCTGGCCCTGGCTGGTAGCACAGTGGATAAGGCGCCGGCCTGCGAACCCAAACGTCGCAGGTTCGATTCCCCAGCCAGGGCACATAACAAGGTTGCAAACCAGGTCTCCAGTCAGGTCTGTGGCTGGAGGCAGGTGAAAAGCAGCCATACATTGATGTCTGTCTCCCTCTCTGTCTCTCTCCCTTCCCCTCTTTCTAAAAATAATGAAATAAAATCTTAGGAAAAAAAAAAAAAAAAGAACAAGTTCTGATAATCCACTGGTCTCAGGAGAAAGAGAAGAGGCAGGTGCACAAGAGCTGCTCTAGTGACCGCTGCCTGAAACCAAGCTACCACAGGTTGCACACAGATCACAGCATGGAATAAAGGCTTGTGTGTATATTTCATATTAGTTTGAGGTTGTTTTGTGAGATGCCCGTATGGATTTCTTACCCCCTTTGAGCTTTTGCTGAAATGTCAACCTCTTTTAGTAACTGATTCACCCTTTTAAAATTGACAAACTTCATGTCAGTCCAGTACCTCCTGTCCTGCTTTTCTTTTGTACAGAGTGGAGCAAAAGGAGGCTTACAATTGTGAGTACATGAAACACAGAGCTTATTCTTATATTATTAGTTATTAATTCATGTATTCTTTTCTCATATGAACAAATGAAACCTGACTTTTGCCTCACCCTGTATTCTTCTCCAGAGTAGTTGTCATCTTTTAATATACATATACATGATGATTTATTCATTTTGGGAGGCTTATTATCTGCCTTCCTCAGCTAGAATATAAGCTCTATTAGGTAGACAGTTTTGCCAGTTTTCTTTACTGTTACATCCTCAGTACCCAAAACATTGCCTGGCACAAACTAGGTACTCAATCATTTTTATTAAATGAATTAATCAATAGAGACATAGAAAAATGTCAAAAAGAAGTATGGAACATATTAATAGTGGTTATCTTCAGTTTCCATAAATATAGGTGATTTTCATTTTTTATTCTATAGTAAATACATATAATTTACTTCATGAAAAGAAGTTTTTAAAATTTATTTTAACTAGATGTAGAGATTTTAGGGTTTTTTTCCTGCTTATTATAAATGTTATTGGGGTTGTCCAGTTATTAGTATGCGTAATTTCTTCCCAGCATATATTGTGGCATAAGGATCTGTGGGCAGAAGACAACTGAAAACAGAAGGCAAGTGGGCCAAAGAGAGAAACTTGAGGAGCTGAGAGATTTGAGAACTGAGGCTGAATAAGAAAATCATATCCCAGAAATCCATTCCATAAGTCTCTGTATGGATCCGGGCAATCTTCACTTTATTTTTTTTCATTCTCCTTACTTTCATGCTCAAGTGTTGCCAAGTAGTACTGTTTTAAGTTATTCTTGAACTTTAAGACAAGTTCAAGTTATGCCTACTTTTAGACATTTTAATGAATTATTTTATGGCACCTATACATTTATGATAAAGGTACATTAAGGAATCTATTTCTATTTCTGGTTAAGAAAAGTCACTGTTGCTGGGTGGTGATGGTGGTGTTGGAAGATTGAGCATAAAAGAAAGAAAAAAAAAATGATTTCATGGGCTTGGACAATAGTGTGGTAATTGCCATGGGGCAGGGTGTGGGAGGAGGGAGAGGAGAGGACAGGAAAGATAAATGGTGATGGACAGAGACTCAGCTTGGGGAGGTGAACACACAATATAGTGTACAGATGAAGTACTGTAGAACTGTATAATTTTATTAACCAGTCACCCCAATAAATTCAATAGAAAGGGAAAAATCTTGAGAATAGGAGACACCAAGAAATAAAATAAAATTAGACACACCAGTATTAAAAAGAAAGAAAAAGAAAAAAGAAATGTCATTATTCTATATGGTACCAGTCAATTAACCAAAAAATAATCATAGCAGTACCAATACTAGTAGGATGGTTTGGTATTTGCCAGATTATTAAGCTCCATTTAGAGGAGCTGCAATAGTTGCATAGTTTCTTCTCCTGGTTGAATGATAGCTTCAAGCCTGAGATGACCATGTGAAAAGAAGATGCTGGTGAGGCAGAATGAGAGCTGCTGGATGACCTGTTTTTTCTACTCACCTACCATCTGGTTTTTCTTCAGCTTCACTGTGATTGGAGGGCTGGAGAGGCTGAGTAATACATTCTGAGAGCCAGTGCCAGTAAATTTTTCTAAGAAGAAAGTGGTCTGTCTTGCTTAATATAAGTTTCATCTGATTCCCAGGATGTAGCAGGACTAAGGATGAAATATACCATAGAGATTAAGAGCAATGGGGATTGGAGAAAGATGGGATTTGATTTGAATTTTAGCTCTACCATCTACCAGCAGTATTGCCTTATCAAGTAGCCAACATGTCTGAGCTTCACTTTTATCATTTGCAAATGGGAAAAACAAGGATTCAATGAGATGCCATTTGTAAAGTGCTCAGTATTATATATAATCACTATCAAGTATTGAACAAGTTTAGCTGTTACTATTTATACTCTTACAACTATTGTATTTTCTTAACAAACACCTGCTGAGTTTGCCAATAGGCAGGCTGGCAAGCTTGTCTTCTGGAGAGTGAAGAGAAGGGAAACTTGTTAAAAAGAAGTTAAAAATAATATAGGGTTCTGAGACTTGCATTAAGTGATGGATGTTGATTGCATTCATTCATTGTTGTAGTGTCTCTATCATCATTTTCCCACCTATAACTTCTACCTCCACCCATCACCCTTCCCCTAGCAATTACCATACTTTCATCGGTGTCCATGAATTCTCTTTTTTCCCTTTTTTGCTTGATTCCTCCACCCCTCTTAAATCCTCAGCAGAGCGTTCAGCATACTCTTTGTCTATCTATATTTTGCTTGTTAGTTCAGTTTGTTCATTAGATTCCACATGTGAGTGAGATCATGTGGTAAAAATTTAACAGCAGAGCATTGCTGTATAGTTACCAGAGTGTCATAAAACTTAGTACATTTTTACCTTAAATGATGCTACAGTAGCTCAAGCTGTCCATTGAGTATTTTAGCAATTGATACCTGTCCTAGCCAGCCATGGTGATGAAATTTATATATTTTATTTTATTCATTAAAAAAAAAAAAAAAAGAAAAGAAAAGAATTTAGCCCTGACTGGTGCAATTCAGGAATTGAGCCCTGGCCTGATTTCTAGTCAGAGCACATGACTGGGTTGTGGGCCAGGTCCCCAGTAGGGGGCATGTGAAAGGCAGCCTCACATTGATGTTTCTCTTCCTCTCTTTCTCCTTCCCTTCCCCTCTCTCTAAAAATAAATAAATAAATAAATATTTAAAAAAAAATGAACCTAGAGCATCAATAGGATAGAGGATTGCAGACATTTCCCCCGATGAACATGTAAAACATAAAATTCAGTGGCTGGACAACAGGGAGTTATAAAACATCACCATAAACCATGAAAAATAGTATCAAGGGAGAAGCTAACTCATTCATATTATACATTTGCTTCTTATCAAGATTTTATCTGATTAAATGTATGGTGATGAGTACTATAAACATCCATGCAATATTGAAAATCTGTTGTCATCCTAAGGAATCAGCTCTCCCTCCCTCCATGGTAGGCCTTTACTGCCCTACTGATCTTTTTTGTCTTTGAATTTAGCCTCATTACATTAATAGCTCGAAACCTTCTCAGGCGTGTTAAAAATAGATTGTAGGAGAATTGAATGCTGTGTTTCCCTCCTCCCTCCCACTCCTTTTCTCGACTGTAATGTAATGGCACTCCAAAGAAACAGTCCACGGAAATCAGGATTTTGTCAGCAGCTCGTGGAGGAAGTGCAGACTATTGTGAGCAAGAGTTACAGCCCACTGCTGGGCAGGAAGTTGTTTCAGAAAAGTTCGCCTAACAAACACCTTCCATTGTCTACAGAGGTTGAAAGTCCAATGAAATCTCCTTACTTCTATCTCTAAGCCAAGTTGGTGACTGTTAATACATTTAACCCTTTTGATTCTAGAGTCTCAGGTGTATTCAAGGCTTTTTTGTCTCCCCTCACTGTTTGATTCTTAACTTCTTCAGATTCTTGGACTCCTCTGAGAATCCAGTGAGACATGTGTTTATCTTTTAGGGCCTCTGTGGTGGTTCTCCCACTCCCACCTCCCCCATTGGGTTGTTATGCAGTTGCTCTGAGTAGTTAATGGTCAAGGGACAATCTCTGAAGAAGAGAAGGTGAGAGTCTCCAAATTCTTCCATGCCACTCTATTGCATACTTTTCATTTCTTTGCAAGTTTAAAAAAAAGAAAAGGTGAGTTTCTGACAATTTTAAAAGCTGTTAATCACTTTCATAGTCTCATTTATTAAAATGAGAACACATAGGCCTAATTTTTCCCCCTGTAATAAAACTAAAAACACTAACATTATAGAGGAGTATACAAAAGTTAGAATAGGAGGACAGGGAAGGGCTAGGGCATATTTAGCTTGAGCATGACTGTGTTCCACACTAGATAATTTGAAGGGCACTGTGGAGATGTGACAGCCACAGAATCATTCTGTCTGGCTTCAGAGGGAAATTGCAAAAGAAGGATTTTTTTGTTTGTTTATTTTCTTAACATGTTTCGGTCAAAGCTAAGATCCCCAGATTTATCTGTTCAACAGTGGAACTGGCCTACTTAGAAGAAATTTGTTGCCACTGGGAATATTCAAGAAAAGGATGCTACATTATTTGTCAGGAATATTGTAGAAGGCATTTCTACTCTCTCTGGCTAGATAGCCTCTATTATACCTCTGCACCTGTACAAGTGTGCAAAGAATTTGTTGGTCCATGGAAAGAAAACTTTTGTGATACCTGTTCTTTCATTTTCTCTTCCTCTGTGCCTACACCCAAGACAGTGGTTTAATTAGTGCTGAGATGGAATTCCAATTGTACAATGTCATTTATTTTTTTGTGTAGTCTTAAATGTCTATGATGCTATTATATGAGAACTACAATTTCTTTCCCAATATCTGGAAGGTAACAAAGTGTCCTATTATCCACTGGGGACTGGTTGCTGTCATTTGGAAAGAATGAAATCACAGTCTTGAAACAGACTGTGAGAGATCTGAGCAGATCACTGGGGAGGATGAGGGAGGGGCCATAGGCGGAGGCAATGGTAAACAGTCTGGGATGGGATTGGCCGAGAAGCTGAGTGCCTCCAGCACATGGAATTATGAGCCAAAAGATTTAAAATAAAAGAAGGGCTCTTTGGCTTTCTTGTTCTCTTCTTCTTCAAGGATGCTTGGATGATCCTGCTGCTGCTGCCTAAGTTTCCCAGTGGACAGTATTTTGGATGGGAGGGAACTCCAGGCATAGCCTAGCATCAGGCTGGCGTGACAGAGTGTGGCAGATTGATTCCTGGGTGTTCTAGGGGTAATAGGCTCTGAGGTGGAAGCCCTCTATTCTTCCAAAATTGTGTAGCTTTTGTATCTTAATGTTGTTTTAGTTTGCAAACTAAGCCTATAGAAAGTAAGATAGCTAAAAACTAACAGGGGGAATGATAGGAGAATCTAGGGTTTAGCCTTAATTGATAGGTTTATGTGATTAAAGCGGTAGCTAAAGAGTTAAAGAGTTTAGCTTTAATTGATAGGTCTAAAGGACTAATGCATGTGGAAAGCTGTTATTCTAAAATTGTGTAGCCTTTGAATAGAGACTCCCTTCCTTTATCACCAAACCTTTGCCTCCAGAATTTTGCCTAGAAATGGGTGGCAGTGGGTAGCAGGACCCCATTTGCTGTTGTGTAACAGTCTACCCTTCAGGGAAAGAGTACTTCTGAATTAAATGTTTATCAAGAGCTTTAAAAAATATATATTTTTTCTCAAGCATGTTCATGAACTATTTGAGAGTTTGTACTTGCATATATAAAAAAAAGCATTGCTTTCTCATCTAAGACCATGTCATTTGCTATCATCTGTGTGAATGTATAGGTTATGAATTGTCAGGTTGAAAACATATGATGGTACTTAGCACCTAGGATTATTTTCCAAATGGATTCCCCATGACAAAGTTACACTTTGGAATCCCTTACTCTTAAGCCCTGAATTTGGTATGTGTATTAGTCAACTTGGGCTGCTATAATAAAATACCATGGATTAAACAATAGAAATGTATTTTCTCAGTTCTAGAGGCTGGAAGTCTCAGATCAGACTGCCAGCATGGTCAGGTTCAGATTAAAATACCCTTTTTGGCTTGCAGATGGACCCTTTCTCACTGCGTCCTTACATGATCTTTTCTTGGTTATGTGTGTGTAGAAAGAGAGACAGAGAATAATGATTAAATCAATACACTTATTTTACTAAAGAAATAATTAAGTGTACAGCCAGGTGTGATGAAAGATACATCTTTTCTCCAGAACAAATGAACAAAAATCAGAAAGGTATTGACTTTGCCCTCAGGGATTTGGAATTTATGTGGGAAGATAAGAACTAATAAATATACAAATGAAAAGTGCATGCAAAAGAAAAGCCCATATGTATTAGCATTGAGTAATTGGATTAGACACAACACACAGTCTACATTCAGGAGATTATTGTGGGGTGAGAAAATCAGGGAAGATGCTGATCTCAGAGGGTACAGGACATAGGTTGAGCTGGGCTGTGATGGAAGGTGAGGATTTGAGGAAATCAGAGAAGGCTTCTTAGAAGAGATGATGGCTGATCAGTAACAGAAAAGAGAATGGGGGAAGGGAGTGGGCATGTCAAGCAGAGAGGCACAAGGAAGAGCCCATATAGTGTGTGGGGGAACCCTCAGCAGTTATTTTTGTTGGAGGTGGAGGGCTAGGAGTGCAGTGGAGAGAGAAGAGTTGGAGTAGCTGGTTAGCCTGCCCATCACCGAGGGCTCTATGGGCCATGTTTTAACCTGCAGGTCAGAGGTTTTCAAACTGTAGCATGTTTTCTTCTGATGAAAAGTTTATGTGAACGCTTCCTGTGCATACCAGAGATGAGCAAAGCTGCTTTAGTTTAGGCCAGGGTAGGGGTTAGAGTCTTGCCTCTCCATACTGCCTCTGCTGTCACCCCTACAGCAACCCTTGCAGTGCAGACTAGCATTCCTATCACCTGATTGAAGGAACGGCCTCCTCTCTCAATCTTGTCCTTTTTCTCATCAGTACTCCACATTACACCAGAGAACTTTCTGAAAGACACGTCTGATATTTTCTTTCCTCTATCTAAATCCCAAACTCCCTACAGGCACCAGCCTCACTTACCATTCTTGCCAAGTTCTCCCCCATCGCATCTGTACTCAGTTTAGGTTCTTTGCTGTACTGAAAGGCTTGCAATTTTGTCTTGTCCAGCTTTGGTTAGGTTGCCTCCCCTGCCTGGAATGGCCTCCAAACTTATCTCCCTTTAAGCCTCAGCTTGAAGATCACTCACACCTTGAGGACTTTCCTAACTGCCTTTGCCCTCAAGTGCATCTGGTCATGCTCTTCTTTGTGCCACCAGTAGCCATAGGTGCAAATCCTATCACTGTAGCTCTGGTTGTGGACAGGTAGGAAAGATGTTCAGAAATTTGAACCTACAGGATTCAGTCAGAGGAGTGTGGGTGAAAGAAGGGTTTGGAAGAGTTCAGGATGATTCCCAAACTCTATCAGGATTGACATGTCGTGCAGTCATAGAGAATACAGGAATAAAGGGGTCCGGAGAGGGAAAAAAGAGCTCCTGTTTGGTGAGGTGACATTTTTGGAGCCTGCACATTGTTAGATGTATGGGCTTAAAGTGCAGGAAAAAGATTTGGAAGCACACTTTTGGGAATGAATATGTAAATCTTTAGGAAAGAATGAGATTTTTCAGGAGACTAGAGAGTAAAAGGGGAAACGTGCTATAGATGAGGTGGTGAAGGAAGAAGGTGGGATGGGGTTCTGTATCATCCTGATTCTGTTTTCCCCATCAGTTTGGTCTCTAGGAACACAGAGGTAACAGTAGAACTTGATAAAAGCTCTGTGAACTGGAAAGCAATATTTGCTATTCAGGGTTTTAGGCCACATCATTTTAGGCCCAATGAAATGATGAATCTTATCAACTGCCAGGTGACCTATCCTCATAACTTCATATGTGATTGCTCATGACACCAGCACCTTTATGATTCAATATTTAGAAAAAGGAAAATTAGTAATATATAAATGGTTCTTTTGAGTTTTGGTTTATTTCTAGTTATTAAAATTTGATTCTTTAAAAATAATTTAGAAACTGCTGAAGAATATCTCTGAATGTCGTTCTTAAATATAGCAATACATTCCCACAAGAAGTTATTTTTCCTAATTAGTATGCATTTTATAGCATATTATTCAAAATATTCTTAAAAAAAATTTTAACTAGAAGTAAATATCTTCTTAGTCTCAGAAAGACAAAGAATAGTAAATGCATGATTATAATGTATATATGAAGTGGCTTCATCTTATGATAAATGAATTCCCTTGAGTCAAGTGTGTGGTAGGTTAAATCATATGAGCTATGGACAATGACCAATATTTGCAGGCATTTCTTAGTGTTTATATCTTTCATGTTCCCCCAGACCTATTCAAACACTGTAGAAGAATTTCCTTATCAGCACAAGGGGGCCTTTGAGCTTTCTGAAGTACTATATTTCACTTAGTATTGATCAATAGGAATGGTACCATTTTACACATGTGATATGTGAAAGCTGGTCTCAGTTGTCTAGGGCACTGGGCAGGGGCCTACTTTCCTATAATGGGTCAATGAGCAGGCAAGAGAGAGGCAGAGGGCAGCCCCACCTCAGCAGGAGCAGTAAAATCAATCTTGGCAAATTGAGTAACATGTCTCAACCAGGCTACACTTATCTCTACGTGGTCAGTTAGAGGAAGATCTCAGAAGGAAAGAAAAGAAATACGAATAATGGTGTAACCTCTTTTACAGCCTTCTTGGCATGATTCATATAAATATTCATGATAACACATGGGACATATATATATTATTTGATCTGGGCTTAAATGTATAGACACCTTTGTGAAGAAAGCATAGTTCAACATGAACTGTGTATTTGCCCTAAGGAGATATGAAATATTCAGAACTCATAAGTTTGAGACATAGGCATAGGCCAAATTGTTTTAATATTTTTATTTGCTATATACCCATAATTTTTTAATTTTGGCAGTAATATTTTTGTAATATTTTTTTTAAAACAAGCTTTCAAGTCTGTTAAAAGTATGTGTAATAATTTACAGTGAATTTTATAACAAAAATGTATGTAGCATTAGGTGATATAACTTTAAAAATATATATTTTTGTATTTTAGACTAGAACTCTAAAGATGAGAGACTTATGCTTTTGTCTTCACTGAACTGTTTACCTGTTTATTTTAAAAAATAGATTTTTCATGTCATATTTTCAGATGTCATGGGGGAGAGTTTTCAAAAAGCATTTTCAAGCACACATAAATTTGTAGATGTGTATTTTACTGAGAATAAATTAAATAGGAGAAATGTAAAGGACATTTCAAGGTCAAAAGAGAACCAGGAAGAAAACTGGGGCATACTTTTAAGTTCTCTTTAGCCCCGACCTTTCCTATTCCAGACCTACATGTGCGCTGCACTTGGATGTCTAACATCTCTCTGTGTTGCAATATGGTGGGGTCTCCCAGACTTCCTCCTTCACTGCTCTTCTTCAGCTGAGACTGGTATCACATCCACTCAATTGCTTAGGCCAAATAATTGGGGTGTGTGTGTGTGTGTGTGTGTTGGGGGCTATTTTTCATTCTCCATCCTTCATTTATCCATCCTTTAGCAAATCCTGTTGATTTTCTCTTCCTCTCTCTCCTGCCCCCTACCCTGGCTGTCTCTCACTGGAGTCATTGCAGTAACCTCCAAAGTGGCTCCTGTATGTTAAATCACTCAAACTACCGCAGTGTTATTTTGGCTTTTCTGTAATCTATTTCCTATTCAATGGCCAAGTGATAGTTACTGAACAAACCCAGAACCAATCACTGACCCATCTGAAAACCCCTGCATTTGAAAGAAAATGCCAACTCCTTAACCTGCCTGTGCACCTCGGGTGACCTGTCCTCTGCTTTTCTGCCCACCCCACTTCCAACCTCTCACTAGTCCAAGGACTTGCTGGCTATTCATCACTTTATCATTTGTCAAACACATGAACAAATAAATTATATATTTTCCTGTGCCTAAAAGTTGTTCTTTGGCTTTGATGATGAGCAGAGCTCAAACTGAATCTTTAGGTAGGTGTTCCTATGAGATTTAGGGACAAATAATCAATTAATAAAATCTTAGGACAGTTAGGGCCTGCTTTGTCACCTTTACTGTGGCCCTTCCTTGACATCTCCTATACACTTAGCTACGCCTGGGCCCTGAGGCCAATCATGAGTTAAGGTAGGAGTGATTGCAGGGCCTTTTATCAGCAGGTAAAAGTCTGACGGTGCTTTAATACCAGCCCCATTCTGATCATCTGAATTTCTGCCTTATTTCTAAGTGTGAATTTGTATCTTGATTCTTGTTCTGGTAACTGAATTTCTGCTTATTTGTTTCTGCCTCAACAACTGCTCAATAAATCCTCTCCTTTCCTGTCCAGGACCCACCTGTACCATTATGTACTCTTCAGTTGACCCTCAATATCCAACATTCTACTGTATAGGATCTTACCACAGACCTCTCCCAAAACTGATTTAGCATTTTAAATGAGACCTGAAAGTAACACAGGTATCAAAAAGAGGATGAATGAACATCCATAATGCTGGAACTAAGGCTTTAGAAAACACCCAAAGCTACTATGCATAAATCTCTCACAAGTCATTAAAAGACAATTACAACAAAATCCCCATGGTGTTCAGCATTTACATAGTCCCCAAATATTTCTACATCCTTTCAAAAAGAAAAACTACAGTGGGAAAAGAATTTATAGCAGCTTTTAATGTTCTGAAATGTTAGTTCCAGTTATTGGTCAATAGAGCAATGCAAACAGTAATATTCTTGGAAGTCACTCTAGCAAGGAGGAGAGTCTGGTACATAGTGGGAGTCTCATAAATCAAAGGGAATGAATGAATGAATGAATGAATGAGTGAGTGAATGAACAGATTAAATGTCAGCCCTGAAGATCTCCCTAAGTGGACTAAAGATGGGGGCTGACAAAAGAATGCACATTTTTGGGAATAACTAGGCTCTGACTTTGTTATGGAGCATGGCAATGAAATATAAAAACAGGGACTCAGACATAGTTATTTCTTAAAATAGCATATTCAGTTAAAATAACTGAAATATGTCAAGTGAGGTCTTTAACCACTCCAGACTGAGTTGATGGAAATTTTCCAGATTTTTTTGTTTTTTGTCACATAAGACCTTGCTTGTGTGGTATGAGGAGAAGTATTGGCAGGATATTTTCTGGTGAAGGTAGAAATCTGGCAGCAATACCACAAAAGGAATCTGGATGTTGTTCATAAAGCCACCTCTGTCTGGCACTTGCGGCTGGTCATCTCACATATGTTGAGTGTTGGCTTTTTAAAAGATGTGATTTTAAAGATGACTGCATCATTCTTAAGTGTGAGTTTATTTATAGCCTATGCAAAATCATAATTTTTGATCCTTAGTATTATAACCCAAATGTGATGGAGCCAAAAGGGATCTTAGGCTGTGATTCATAACTTCTCAAGTAGACCTCATCATCTATCAGAAAACCTGGTTCCGCCAGGATAGAATGCATCCTACTTTTTCTAAAAGGTTATTTACATGTTTAGAGGGAGCTTTGGGCAAAGACCACAATGTACTGGTGTGAGATCTTTTACAGGAAATAAACATTGTAGTTACCTGTTGGGAATTATTGTTAAATTTTAATATACAAACTAAGCAAAAGAGTAAGTACATTAGAGTTTAAAAAATAGAAATAATACTTTTAAATATACAATTGAATGCTATGGTGACTTGGCAAATACAAAAACTTAACAGTAGTGTTATTACTGAGCATATATTTTACTTAAGGTAGGAATATAAGAAAAAAACTCAAATAAGAGTAAATTTTATGAAACCTTTTCATTCCATCTGGTAGACTTCACATCCCGCAACTGATAATGTACCATCAGCTAAAATCATGGGTCTAAGAATTCAGTTAGTGTTGTTGGTTGAATCATGACTCTAAAATATGTTGAAGTCCAAGCCCCCAGTACCTGTAAATGTGACCTTTTTTGGAAATAGGATCTTTTCTGATGATTAAATCAGTGTGAAGTCATTAAAATTGGGCCCTAATCCAGTATGATTGGTGTCCTAATAAAAGTGGGAAATTTGGACACAGGGACTGATACATACATGCATGGGGAGAATGCCATCTGAAAAGCAAGGCAGGTGTTAGGGTGATGGAAGACAAGGAATGCCAAAGATGGACAGTAAATCACCAGAGGCAGGCCAGAGCCATGGAATAGATTCTCCCAGTCCTCAGAAGGAGGGCTGTTCATGCCATCATCTGGGCCTTCTAATCTCCAGAACTGTGAGACAACAAATTTCTGTTGCTTAAGCCGCCCAATTTGTAGAGCTTGGTTCTTGCAGCCCTAGCAAACTGATAAAACTAGTCAGGTAGACAGTTTATCTGTCTGCCTCTCTCTCTCTATCACCTATTTATCACTGATTTATTATTTCACAGCAGTAGAACCATTTCCTTCCCAGATTTTCACCTGAAAGCTATACTGGTTATCTTGTGTTTGCCCTTCCTGATCCTCCTATTACCTTTTTCTTTCAGCCCTGTGCTTTGGAAGGTCCCTCTGAACAAAATCAGTGGACTACCTCATCTTCTGGCTTTTAGTGGGGTTCAACCAATAGGCTAAGAAGAAGGTGAAGTGTAGCGCATTCTTTTCTGTGGTTTCTCCTTTGCCTTCTGGCTGAGCCCCTCTTCTGAAGGCCATAGCTCTTGTCAGATGTTTCCCTACATACACTATGGCTCTCTTTGTGACCACTCCCTCACCCTCGCCCGATCAGGCTCATGGTACTGTGCTAAACGCCGTATTTACCTTACACCCCATCCATACATGATTAAATCCTTCTTACCTATTGTTTCCTGCTGGAAATGCCAGTACATAAAATATATCAAAATGAAACTGAGTGGTTTAAAGTAAGAAATATGGCCTGGAGTCATTTCCTGAACTATCAGAACAATTGTCCTTGAAGTTCTGTGATGGTCCTGTGTTCTAGGTCTTTTCAGCCTGAAATCAGAAACTCAAAAGGCCCAAGAGAGAGCCAGTCAGGTGATGGAAATGGGGGAGGTGGGCTGCTGCAGGTGGGGAAGGACTTTGCTGTCTTGGAAACGAGCTGTTTTTTTAAAGGGCAGCAGCAACCCAGCTCCAGCGCATTTCACCACTTTGGGAATGTAGTCCTGGTGTTGGCAAAGTTAGTTTTTAAAAAAATCAGAGAAGCTAGAAATCAAGAATTTCATGTGGATGTTCTTGGTTTCTCAAAGTTGGAAACTAGTTCAAAAATGATAAAATACAGCCAACAAAGCAAAAACCTTCTATCGTCTAGATCTGGGCCACAGGCTATACATCTGTGACCTCTGTGTCAGCTTTGTCTTTGCTTTCTCCTAAACGGCCAGAAACTACCTGGACCCTCGAGATGAATTACAATATAATAACATGCCTAGGTTTTTATTAAATTAAAGGTTGAAATAGAAGAAACTAATACCTGTATCGTTTGTAAAGTCCACCTTTGATGACATGTGTCAATAGATTGTTGGTTGTTCTTTCCTTGAAGATGCATAAAATAAATTTCTCTCAAGAGTTTAGCTCCAGAAAAAGTCTGTATTGCTCTTGAAAATTATAGACACCTAATTTTACCGATTGAGGGATAAGTAAAGAGTGGCTTCTATGTCAGTCACCATACTTGGTGTTGAATTTAAAGGAGACTAGGTTCATGCTGTGGTAGCAAACAACTCCCAGATCTCAGTGTCTTAAGGAGTAAAGTTTTTTTCTCATTCATGCAAAGCCCTCTGCAGGTCAGGGGCCTCACCCTCCAGAGTAACTGGTTTCTTTGTGATCCAAACTGCCTGGATCTGATGGCTCCTCTGAATCCATGGAGCAGGTGCAAGACTTTGCATTACTTCACTTCAAAAGTCGCACAGTTCTTCTCATGATTCATTGGTCAAAACGAGTCTTGTCTCTGCTCCTCTATAAGGGAGTTGAGAGATGTGGTTTTTCACGTGCTTAGGAAGGAACAGAGATCAGAAGTAGTGAACACTGACAGTGTTTTCTATTGACACGTTCAACACTTAATCTGAATGTTATGAAAGCCCCTACCATTCTTATATTTTTTATTTTTTCTTTAACTACAGGAAGCTCAGAACTGCTAATTGTACTGAATTTTTCCTTATTTTCCTTCCTCCCTTTCTATAGTAGGTGATGTTCTTTCTTATTTTAACAGGGGCCCTATTGTTTGTATCCTTTTTATTGTAAACTGCCTCTGATTTACTGGTACAGAGCAAGGAGGAAGAATAATAAATGAACTAATTAATGGAAATAAACAGGAAAGTGTTAAATATACAGATGGCTGCTTTACAACTTTAACTGATGTTGACTCCTGCTTCTTCAGATGAGAAGGGGAAGATCATCAACTAGTCCTGTACCTAGTAGGGGCCTGGCTCCTCCCAGAATTTTTCCCACCATGCTTTCCATTCTAGTGCATTCCCGATAGGGCAGATGCTAGCTTGCATGCAGGTTTGCCTCCTTGTGGGTCCCACTGGACTCTGGCAGCCATTGCTGCTCCCCTAGCTGGTTCTGGTCACACACCAGTACATTGTGGTCTTTGCCCAAAGCTCCCTCTTTATTCTTTTCCCAGGATCCCAAGGATGGTGGCTCTATTCTGACAGTTTTCCTATAGCCTTCCTCTGCCAGAATGATTTCAGATAAGAATCTTTAGATGCTTTCTATCACCCATCGATATGCATTTCCAAGGACATTTCAATAGACTTATTCATCATGTCCAGAGGTTTCCTTTCAGTAGCTTCCATTTCTCAGAGTGGGGAGCTTGTCCCACCCTTTGATTACAGAGGGTGTCCTCCTGCTGACTTTGTTCTCTCATCTTGAGCCCACTGTCAGTCCTAACGGATTCTTCCAGGGAACACTAGGTTGGCATAGGTGTAGAGGAGGAGACCGGGTAACTGCCACCAAGTGGTGAATGTTTGTGGCAAATTTTTGTAATTGAATACATATTATGTAGCAGGAGCTCTTCATGTATTATGTATTTATTTTTTAAATTAATTTTATTATTGTTGTATTACAATTTAATTTTCCCCCCATTGTTCTCTGCTGTGCCCACTCACCCCTCCTTCTGTAGTCAATCCCCAGCTTGTTGTCCATGTCCATGGGTCCTTCACACTAGCTCCTAGACTGAACTCTTCATGTGTTATTTAATTCCTCACAACAATCTATGAGATTTATAATGTAACCCACTTTGCAATTGAGCAAACTGGGCCTCAGAGCAGTGGATTCACTGACAGGCATCTAATACCTCACCGCAGCTTGGAAATGAACAGTCGTTTGTGGAATGTCTAAGATTATGTTATTCTATTGCTTCCCTACGCCCTTGCCTCCCAGGTAAGCCTTTCCTCTGAAACCCTGTCTACATGACACCATGGAATTTTTTTTTTTTTTTTTTATTCTATATACAATAATGAACAAGATTCCACTGTGGCCCATTTTTTAGTTGTCAATAAATTGAATTCCTCAAGATCTCCAACTTAAGGGGATTAAAGAGAAGCTGATTCTAATGAAGGTGTATATTTACAAAAAGCTGATGTCACAGACAAACAAATTTATCTTCATAGATAATCCTTTTAAGCATGAAGGAAAATCTATTTCAAGTGCCTTACTCAGTACCTCTGTAGAACTACTTTCCAGAGACAGGAATTTAGGAAGGGATCAAGTCAGGTGTACTCTTTTTAAGGCTACAGCTAAGATTTTCATCTGGCTAGGGTCTGCAAGGCGCTCTACAGCTCAGCAGGAAAATACTGAAGTTAAGGTTTTCAATCCCTTTTGAGCCTTATCAGATTTTCATGCCCCAGAGAACAGTGAACATGCTGGAGAGACAGGGATAAAAGAATAGTTCCCTTCAGAAAAGGGAACAGGTGATTGCCATCTGTATTGTAGTTTTGTTTCTTTTCAGCTGATAACAAAGACAAATTGGTAATTTGTAGGTAACTATTGAGTCAAGGGAAACATGTTACTTGATGCTTCTCCCAAGGATAAGTGAGTTTTTTTATTGCCCATTGACTTCATTCTTTAATCCTACAATTTAAAGTTTTCGTCCCTCTTTTTCTTATGAAATAGAATAGAAACCACAAGCAATAACACTTTGGAGCTTGTATTAGTCTGTTGGTGTTGCCATACCAAAATACTGAAGTGGCTTAAAAAACAAAAATTTATTTCTCACAGCTCCAAGATCAAGGTGCCACCAGGATCAATGTCTGGTTAGTAAGCTATTTCCTTGGGTTGCAGATGCCTACATTCTTGATACGTCCTCACATGGCCTTTCCTTGGTACATGTGGGTAGAGAGAGATAGACAAAAAACAAAACAAAACCAAACAAACAAACAAAAAAACCCTCTTTTGTTGTCTCTCTTCTTCTAAGCGATCCAGTCATTAGAGCCCAACCTTCATGACCTTGTCTGAAACAAATTATCCACAAAAGGCCCATCTCCAAATACTATCCGGTTGGGGGTTAAGGCTTCAACATATAACTTAGGCAGGGGTGAGGGGAATGGTAGTCCACAGCAATCCACCTCTGGCCCATGTCCTTTTCACATGCAAAATACATTCATTTTATATCAACAGCCCTCAAAATCCTAATGTATTTTGACATCAACTCTAAGGCCCAAATTCTCATTGAAATCAGATATGGGTGAGACTTGATATATGATTCATCGTGGGACAAAATTTCTCTCCAATTGTGAACCTGTAAAGCCAGACAAGCCATGTGCTTCCAAAATGCAATGACAAGACAAACATAGGATAGACATTCCCATTCCAAAAAGAAGAAATAGGAAAGAAAAGAGATTGTCAGGTCTAAACCAAGTTCAAAACCCAGCAAGACAAATTCCACTGGATCTTATGACTTAAGAATAATCCTTTTTGACTTTACATCCCACCTTCCAGACCCACTGGGTTGTCAGTGTCCCCTCACAATGGCTCTGCAGGGCAATCTTGCCCCTGCGGCTCCCTCATCTCCAACCACGTGTTCCTTGTTTCTGAGACTTCATCAGAGTTGCTCTTCAATATGTTCATATTTCTAGCATGCACCTCAAAATTCTTTCAGCCATACTATCTATCACCTAGTTCCACAGCCACTTCCACACAGTTATTTATCTGCTACAGCAGTGTTCTTTTTCAAAAAATAATTTAATGAAACCTTTTTATAATGACACCTGGGAATTTATTATAATCAAGATAGTTCTAGAAAACTTCCTACCATTTGTAAGGGCACAGAACCCAGTGAACATTGCAAGAATAAAATTCATTCAATCCTGAAAAAAGTATGGATTTCCAATAATCTATTTCTCTAAGAAATAGGATCTATGGTTTCAGATTGTTAGCAAATTGGGGCCACAAATTCTTTTTAAATTTCTTATTAGCATTTAAAAATCCAATGTATATGTGCATACCATTGAATCTGTTAGTTAATCCTATAAGATTTGTTGAGACCAAGCAAAACCTCAGGTCTCCCCCTCAATTTGGGGGAAGCTATTTTGTTAATAAGTGCAAACAGATGACAAAAGAAGCAGAACTAATTAGCTTCCATTTCTCTTTTCTCTAACATAAACAGTGGTCTTAAAATAAGAAAACATTTATTAAGCAACATAAATAATAAATTATAGTTTATTATAGGTTAAAGATGTAAAGATACCACAGGCTAATAATGGCTGTGGGACAGCTACTTACTTTAGATGAAATCAAGCGTTCAGGCCTTAACAATTTAACGATGCTGAGGAAACATTTTAGGTTCATTTTAGAACCCTTTGGAATTCCAAACAACTTCTGTAAATAAGAGAATGAGAGAATGAGAAGAATGGAGAATGAGGAAGCACTGAAGATGGGTTAGCATTTTAATTATTTCAAGAGAAATGCCTGGTTAAATTCTTAAGACCATTTTCCAAAATATGATTTATGAGCATTTAAAAGCAACTGAAGTGGTCACCCTGTGGTTTCCCAGGATATGCAGAATATAGGGGGACACATGGTGACATTGCTTTCTTTCCTCTGTTCCGCCCAAAGTCCTAGGTAAAAGAATCCCTTTGGCTTGCCCAAGAACAGCTCAATAGAACACATGCTATAGCAATGAGATAGCTAGGTTTCAGTAAACCTAGACCATCAGACCATCTTTGTGGATAATATGGAGAAATGTAGGCTGAATGATAGTAGGGTGCAGTGATCTTGTGATTGAGCAGCCATGCCCTTTCAGGGCTTCCTCATCTCAAAAGGTTACTCGAGTAAAATGTCAATCAGCAGCGCAACTGAGTGAATCACAACTGGAAATTTCAGGCATCAGGGAGGAAACGGGGAGATGTTTTTTTGCAAGGGTATTTTTGGCACCCTGTCAAATAATATCAAGTTGGCAACTTCTTGGTTATAGTTCCTGAGGATAGTCTCCCTTGAGTAAATATTTTTAAAGTCACAAAATGAGCTTTGCAAAGAATAAGAAAAGCAAAACAAAGGACTGTTTCATATTTAAGATTTAAATCTCTGTTCTTGGATCAGCGCCTAGTTTTATCAAAACAGTGATATCCATCCAACGAACCTGTATAACAAACTATCCTGTAGTGAATATCAACAGAAATGCTGACTTCCAAATCAAATTAATACATAGTTAAAAACTACTTTATTCTTCTATTTTCTTTGAAAAACTATTTAAAAAGTTATATGTGCCTGATAAGGTGTCATCTCAGAAAACCATCTAATTTTTACCATAAAGTGAATAGGATGGTTTTACTTTCTTGTAATATTTTCACAAATGGTAGATGAAACTCTGCAAAATACATGAAATGGCCCAGATGATTGAGGAGAAAAGTGGAAGAAAGTCAAAATTTCTCATCTTCTTTACTTTAACTCTCATTAACTTTTAAATAATGAACATTTCCCTTAAGAGAGATATCTGTAGGCCACACGAATACACAATGCTTTTTTTTTTTTTTTTAATCACTGTGATAGATTTATGGAAATCTGTATCTGTGGACTGATGATCTGAAAGGAGAGAGGAAAAGGCAGTTGGGTTCACCGTTTAGGGTGTTACTTTGGTTGTTTGTGCAGATTTCATAAATCCTGCTATGCGTGGTTCAGCTTTATTTCGTTTTGTACTCACCCAACCTCCTGAGAATAAACCAAATCACTTTCTCTCTCTAACGCTGTTAGCTCAGTGTCGTGAATGAAAATTAAATGCAAATGCTTTTATTGCACTATGCCCTTGTTAATTTATCACATGTTTAAACACAGCAACATATTGGAAAACCTTGTTATTTTGTAATCTTCAGATTTTTTGCACAATGATATTAGGAACAGAATAATGAGTAAAGATAAGCTGATGGGAAGCACATGTCTACAGGGCAACTGGCAGTCGTCCCACAGCCATTAGTCTGTGGTATCTGGTGAAATTGCTCCAGTCAGCTTGCACTCCAACTGCATGACAGGGCAAAAACAAAGGAAGAAAAGTACCTTCAGAGTTAGAGGAGATGAGTGAAGCCCATTTTTAGGCCTTGCTTAAGTTCTTAAATAGTTTATTCTCTTTAAAAATATGTTAATAAAATTTTGCTCTGTAAGCAGATTTTTAGTTGAAAATTAATTAATAATATAATAATAATGATAATAAATAATGAACAATGGCCCTGGTTAGTGTGGCTCAGTGGATTGAACACTGGCCTGCAAGCCAAAGGGTTGCTGGTTGGATTCCCAGTCAGGGCACATGCCTGGATTGCAGGCCAGGTCCCCAGGTGGGGGTGCAAGAGAGGCAACCACAGATTGATGTTTCTTTTCCTTTTTTTCTACGGCCCTTTCCCTCTCTCTAAAAATAAATAAAATCTTAAAAAAATAATTATAATAAATAATAGAAAATATCAACTTCCAGGAAAGCATAAAGTTAGAGAAGTGTTTTTCAGGATGTGGTGTAAGAACTTCTCCTAGAGCATATCCAATAAGTATTTGTAGATTTGTTTGATGGTGTTGAGGGCAATTAAGGGAATTAACTTGTTTTGTTTTATCCTGATGTACTGAGTCTAGAAATTCTAACCATAGCCAGAGGTTGGTAATCATCTGAAGTTAGATTATTGGGCAGAGGTAGTCACTTTGTGATGATTATACCCATATGAAGAGAATGATAAGGAATAGGTGTTGAAGGTTCTGCCTTGTCTTCTTCCTTAGCACAATATTTTATACAGATTTGTAGCTCCAACTCATCATGTTTGGTGTAAACTTGTCTTGAATATGCAAACGTGACCTAACATGCATTCAGATGACATTTCACAAGTGGCTTCATGTAAATCTACTTTACTTAATATGTCCACCCTTGTTCTGGACTTTACTGCATCTCTATATCTCAATAATCATGTTTCAAAAATAGCTAGTATTGTTTTCAGAGACTTTTTTTTTTTTTTTTTACTTCAGTAGAATATTTATGAGCTTGACTGCATATTCAGTCTCACAGACATTTTAAATTGCATTTGCTGGCCCTATGATTTATTTTTGAAAGCATTGACCCTCTGAGGTACCAGTCCTTCATTCTGAAAATTTAGCTTAAAATTTGGATGATAAGTGAAGCACACATGATTCCTGAAGGCAAGTTTTAAGTGCTTACTCCATCTAAATTCTATTTAAATTTTTTTTCTGCTTTCACATTTCCCAAAACTACATTATCCTCCTATTAAGCAGTTGTCTCCCCAACCTCATTCCCTTATTTCCTTCTTTCCTTCCTTCCTTCCTCCCTGCCTTCTACCCTTTTATTCTGTCTTCCTTTTTCTTTTCCTTCCAACATGGTGGATGGTGGTGTCATCTACTGAGATGGGCGAGACTGAGAGAAAGAGCAAGTTTTGGAGGGGACATTAATAGTTCAAGTGTAGACATGTCATGTTTGACATGAATATGAGATCAATATACAATTGAATATTATTCAACAATAAAAAGGAATGAATCCTTGATACTTGTGACAACATGGATGGATATACAGGGTATTATGTAAAGTGACATAAGTCAGACAGAGAAAGACAAGTACCGTATGATTTCACTTATATGTGGAATATAAAAAAAGCAAAATAAATGAATAAACAAAATGAAAACAGACCCATAGATATAGAGAAAAAGCTAATGGTTGCCAAATGGGAGAGGGTTGGGGGATAGGATTAAAAAAAAAAAAAAAAAACAATAAAATAAAAAGTCTGAAATGTTTACAAATCTCTGTGAAGAATCAAAGTATAGGATATATAAAGTAGTAGACCAGAGGAGGGTTTTGGACTACAGATATAAATTAACATTGAATTAATACATTAAAAGCCATGAAAGCCAAAAAATTACTTAAAAGAGTAAGTGCAGTTAAGGAAGAGAAATGGCCAAGGACCAAACCCAGAGCATTCTAACATTTAAAGGTTGGGAAGATAAAGAGAAAAAGTAATGTTTAACTGTGCTAATACAATTTTATTTTCAACAGCCTACCATCCTGGTTAACTTGTTTTTTACTCTAGAGTTGGCAGGGGACATGGTTATCTCTTTTCAGAACCTTTAGAAATTTGCTGTCTGAAGTCTGGAGAAAGTGTCGAATCCAAGTTGCTTGGCTCAGTCCTGTGACGTTGATCCATAATTCAAGTGCTGGTTGTGAGGCCAGTTTGTAGATAACGAGACTCCCCCAGGCTGGGCCAAGTAAGGTACATTATCAAACACCAGAACTGCAAAGGTGTCAGTCTATGTCAGGTGGAAATACAAAATGCAACTTACAAACTAGACGGGAGTGTCTGGAGCTGAGACTCTCACGACAGTGAAAAGGTGACCTAGGCAGGAAGTATTACTCAAATGTAAAATGGGTGGGGTCAGAACAAGTCTGTCTGACAGGAGGCTGGTGAGTTGAAGCCTATTCAAGAGCCCATCGACTGAACACATTCCAGCGTATGCCTTTTATGTTGTGTTTGGAACAGCCAAACCACATCACACAAAATCTGCCCTCCACCTTTTCTGGCATTTCTCATTTTCAAGTGCGCAGTCATCTTCTCCTAAACATTCTCACTTTCAGTTTTTATGGCTAGTGTCATGCTTACTGCTTCCACCTTTTAGACCAAGGCTCAAACTCAGATTTGTTAAAAGGACAGTGTGTCGGCTCTCCACCAGGCACTGGGCTGGTCACTTGCATATACATCAGCTGTTGTAGGGATTAAGTTGTCATCTTGGTTGAGGCAGAAGTTCATATTAATAGCTTATCCTGCCATAGTCCAAAAGCTGTGTGTAAATTTCCTAAATCCTCTTGTGTGAAATATTTGCTTAATATTTTCTCTCATCTGGAATATTTGAAAATTTAGTCCTGTATGATTTAGATATGATATCAGAGGAGGTCCCACTGCTAATTTTCTTCTATTATTCTGAGAAGGACACATCTGACATAATATAGCAAGTCACCTTGCCAGGGAAAAATAAATTGCAAGCTGTGAACAAACAAATAAGAAACCAAGTCATAAAGTGAACAGAAATGTGGCCAAACACTGTTACGGAGAATCCTGAATCTGGCATTAAATCAGGCAAGTGGGTGTTCGGCTATGTTTTGCTGGCGCTACCACCTCTGAGATCCTGTGTTCCTTATTATCTGGGCCCTTAAAGCCCTTAAATGAACTGGTGGGGTGAGAGAATTATTTTCAAAATTTTAAGAAGTGAAAGAACCTCTATCTTATGCTTCTTTATCTGAGACAAAACTTTCCACCTTTCCCCATACCTTCATTTTCCAATGGTACCATCTCATTTCTGACTGTTTTGTCTGACCCTAAGACTTTTATGTGGTTTTCTAGTCTCAGTTCTGCATCAGTTTTCCAATAGGATGGGTGCTGGCTATTTTATTAAGAATTAATACCACATCTTCAAAACAGAACACATAAAGAAATCAATGGTTACACAGTATACGATGTCAACTCTCCATCATATTCCCCACCGGGAATGGGCCTGGTCCTTTGGAGAGATGAGATGGGGCAGGGGGGTCAGCCAAGCTTCTTCGATGGCAGCCCCCATACTGAGACACCAGGAGCATGAGCTTCCCTTTCTTCCCTTTCCACCATTCTCCAGTTCCCATCCTGGTTGTGCTGCTGCTGTGTACATCATTTAAATCCATACAATAGGCAACTACATGATCTATTACTTGGCCAGGACCAGTAGGAGAAACAAAGCTGCCATGGAACTCAGAAGCTCAGATGTGTGCAAGTGTAAGTTAACTCCTTTACGTAGGAGCTATATTCTTTCCCTTCAGGACAGTATTCTTTGTCTCTAGTACAAATCTCCCTCAGAAAACTACCAAGACCAGCAGTTTCCACTTTTGGGTATTCATTAAAGTAACCTGGGGAAGTTATAAAAATCAGCATTATAAAGCTCCCAGGTACTTGCACGTGTCAGTCAGGTTGGGCACCATGGCCCCAGTCCTTCTACCAGGTTTGAGCTAAGATGATCAAGGGTAAGCTTGCCTCCAATTGACATCTAATTCTTAATGTAGCATAGTTATGATCAGATGGGGCAACTAGGAGTGGAACATGAACAGCTGAGCTTGAGGAAGGCTTTTTGCCTCTACTCAGTCAAACTGTCTGTGTTCTTGGCTGCTCTCACTCTTGAGGTTAAAAGAATGTGAACCACTTCATATTTCTGCCAGTTCGCTCTTGTTTTGTTCTTCTCTCCCTACAAGGTCTGGCACTCTCTCTAGAAACTCTGGCTGATCTACAAAATGTATCCAGAATTTACTGCTTAATGCTTTGATGCCTTTCCCACCTCTTAAATACTTGACTTCCCCCTCTTCTCAATAGTACATCATATTTTACAAAACCAGGCCTGATGGGGAAAGGGAATAAAAGAGACTTTGGGTGATGAAAGAGTTGGCAATTTAGAAAATGTCTGCACTCTGGTCACTGATGGAGGTTGTTATCACTGGGGGCGAGAGTTGAAGGTAGCTTGGGCACTTTTCCAGAGAGCAGAGGCTGCTCCTGCAATGTCTACTCAGAAATTTGCATCAGCGCCAACCAGGACCTTTACCAGAACTGGCCTCAAACCCCAGGCGAGGCCTCCTTCCCTGAACAGGATTGGCCTGCCTTGACCCGGCGACTTCAACTTAGGTCAAATATCCCTGGCTTCGCAAGGCCACCAACTCTATCTGGGATCTCAACCAATATTCATACTGAAGCTGCTCACACCAGAATTCTCTTTGAAACATCAAAGTTAGCACATCCCTTACGCCTCAGACATATCCATTTCTGTGTTTATCTTTTGCCTGGTGGCGTGATCTGTGCTTCTCATTAGGAAAGAGAACCCAAACTTTACTGCCCCTCTCTCCAGACTTCACTCCATGATAAATGAGCTTTCCTGCACCTCATTTGCTTTACAGAATGCTCTCCCTTCTTTACTAGACTTAAAACCTGGCTTTCCTATGAATGTGTCAAATGCGGGGAACCACAGAGTTGAAAGATGGTGTCAGTTTACTGTCTTCTCTACAAAATACATATTTCCTTCCACCTTTATGAAAAGTCTATTCTGCTACTCTATGAAAGAGGATTCTGCCATGTGGAATGACAGCTGCTGTCCCTCCTTATTCCCATCATCTGCTTTCCTATTGGTTAGTTCCTCATGTTAATTAACAATGTGGGCAATTATTTCACCATCATCCTCACTGACATAAACCCTACTGTTATCTTGGCTATACTTGCAAGGACATTTTGTTTGCAAGCACAGAAGGGTGAAAATGTACACACTATATTTAATATGTACCAAAAGTTGACTTTTTAATATTTTTTACAATTGAGCTCATTTTGCACTCTAACATCCATTTTGCTCCCAATGGGGAAAATAAAACCAGAAAACAAAACCCTCAGAACTCTAAGTTCATCCTTTTGAAATATGGAGGCTTCCCAAGTTTAAAAAAGCTTCTTTTATGTTGTTTCAGAATCATCATTTGGATAAGTGATTCAATCGAAGCTGCAGTCTATCAGAATAATTCCCCACTCCACCCCCTTTTTTATTTTTAAAGATTTTCTTAATTATTTTTAGAGAGAAGGGCAGAGAAGGAGAGAAACATCAATGCATGGCTGCCTTTCACCTGTCTCCAGCTATGAAGCTGGCTGTAGACCTGGCTTGCAACCTGGTTATGTGCCCTGGCTGGGAATCAAACCAGTGACCTTTGGGTATGCAGGCCGGTGCTCAATCCACTGAGCCACACCAACCAGGGCTCCACACCCCCTCCTATTTTCAAAATCATTTCAACTTTAAAAAAATAATATATTTTATTTATTTTGCTATTACAATTGTTCTAATTCCCCCCCCTTTGCCCTCCACCCAGTACCCCATTTCCTCCAGCAGTGACCCCCTTAGTTCATGTTCATGAGTCACACGTATAAATTCTTTGGCATCTCTATTTCCTTTGTTCTTTTTCACATCCCCCTGTCTACTCTGTAACCACCAATGTGTACTTTTTCTTTTCTCCTTTCACATCCAGAAAATTCTCCATTTAATTACTGCCTTCTGTCAGCTTCTCAAATCATATTAATGCAAACTTTTCATTATTCCAAGATGCCTACATTAATTCATTTGTTTAAAGAATTACTCTTTTAAGTAATATGAATTGCAATATTAACAAACACATGCAAAAATACATTTGTACCCATACATATTTTTACACATACTTAAAGTACATACTGGATTTGGAAGAGTTAATACAAAAAATTTAAAATATGCCAATAGCTTACATAATTATTACATGTTAAGTGATAGTGGTTTTGATCTATTGTAGCAAAATTAAGCAGATTTTTTCTTCTTTAATACTTATTTTACTCTGAAATGCTGTTTCTGTGAAATATATCACAGAAATGGTGTATTGCAGAACTCACTTTTGTGAAAGTTGTCCTAGAGACAGTGCCAAACCCATAGTAATAAATGAATTTGGTTTTTGAGTCAGATCCTCCCCACTCCAGTAATACAATTTAACTTTATTTTAAGCTACTGGAATTACAACTTATTCTTTTTGGAGTTTTCCATCTTAAATAATAGATTTATTTATTTATTTAGATGGTGCATAAGTCTTACTTCTTTCAATACCCTCTGTTTTTCCTATACATGTGTTTTACAAGTTGAAGCCTTCAGAAATAATGGCACCTGAAGTGTTCAGCCATTCCCCAGAGTAGAAATTATTATGTCTGCTAAGTTGAGGTAAAAAATAAAAATCCCTAGGATTTAAATAATTTTGTAAAATAGTATTCTAGCTATTTTTTAAACTTGTGGTTGACTTCCTATGTAGTCCTAAACTAACTTCTGAACTATTTAAGAGTCCATTGAGGTAGAGATTAGGTATGTTCAATAATAAAGTAGCATTAATTTCTTTTCCAAAGCAACCTCATTTTGGGGGCCTTCATAACTGGAAATGTGTATTTCCATGATTTAGTTGAAAGGAATCTCATCTAATTTACATGCTAATATGAGAATATATATTGTCTATGCACATGAATCATATAGTTTAGTAGTTTGCAAATTCCATCCAAATTGGTCTTCATTCTCAGCATCTTTTCTAACCTAAAGATTGACTGATTTTACGACACACCCATGTCCAGTTGGTTGCTATTGAAAACATAAATTGCTAACAAAATCTATATATTACACACCCACAAATAAGCACATATTTTGTAACAGTGAATAAGAAAGATAGCATGTCTTCTATGTAATATACATCCACATTTTCTTAGGTTTTTCTTCTTCCTTAACTACTTTCAATTTTTCTGAGTTATTGCAAGTAACCTGATTTTCCCACATTGTGAAATGATTCCAATCTAGGAAAACTTAACCTGTGGTAATGCAGATACAAGTAATACACAAAATTGTACCTTATACAGTAAAATCTATAACAAGATTGCTTTAAAGCATTCATAAGTTAAAGTTGGTTCTTATCCATTCAGCTGCCCTATGTCTTTTGATTGGTGCCTTTAATGCATTTACCTTTGTACCTGTGTTTCTGTCTGTCTCTCTGTCTCTTCATCTTCTTAAAGTAGACCCTTTAGCATCTCTTGCAATGCTGGCTTGGTGGAGATGTATTCTTTTAGACTTCTTTTGTCTGGGAAACTCCTTATTTCACCTTCCATTTTGGATAACAGCCTTGCTGTTCTTGGTTGCAGGCCTTTGTTTTTCATTGCTTAAAATATTTTTTGCCACTCCCTTCTGGCTTGTTGTGTTTCTGTAGAGAAATCAGCTGATAACCTATGAGAGTCCCCTTGTATGTTCTTAGCTGTTTCTCTTTCTTGCTGCTTTTAGGATTCTCTCCTTGTCCTTGAAATTTGCCATTTTAATTATGATATGTCTTGGAGTGGGCCTGTTTGGGTTCATCCTCCATGGGATCCTCTGTGCTTCCTGAGTTTGCATGAGATTTTCTCTCCTCAAGTTAGGGAAGTTTTCTGTCATTCCTTTTTCAAAGAGGTTTTCTATCCCTTGCTCTTCCTCTTCTCCTTCTGGTATCCCTATGACGCAGATGTTAATATGTTTCATGTTGTCCTGCAGCTCTCTTAAAACCTCTTCATTTTTTTTTTTTTTTCCAGTCTTTTTTCATTTTGTTGCACTGTCTGGGAATTTTTCTTTTTACATTGACCTCCAGCTCACTGATCCGATCCTCTGCTTTCTTTAAGCCTGCTTTTGATTTCTTCTACTGTGTTCTTCAATTCAGAAATGGTATTCTTCATTTCCTCCTGGCTCTTATTGATGGTTTCTATGTCCTTTTTAATGCTGGAGTAGTTCTCAGTAAGTTCCTTATAGCTTTCCTGGAGTTCTTTGTAGTTCCCCTGGAGTTGTTTGTAGTTTTTTTTGAACTCACTGAGCTCTTTGAGCTTCTGTATCATCATTATTTTTAATTCGGTGTCTGAGAGTGTGCATGCCTCTATTTCATTTTGCACTCTTCCTGGGGATTCTTTCTTTCCATTTGCTGAGGTTTATTTCTTTGTGTCCTAATTTTAGGTGACTCTTGTTTGTTTCTGCTTCTTGGATTGGTCTGCTTGGACTTACTGTCTTAGTGGTGTCTCCTCCCCTTTTTAAGAGGACTTCTCTACTCTCCTCTCAAGAGAGTCAGGGAGATGTTAAGAGGCCCTTGGCCTGAGGGCATGGGCTTTTGTTTGAAGCTTTCCCAGGGTCCTGTTAGTGTTAGCTGTGGTGTGGCTAATCTGATTTTACTCCAGGATGCATGGGGTGTGGCCAGGGTACTGCTGATCACTTCTAGCTCTTTGGGAAAGGTGTCCTGGTATTCATATAAATCACTGGCACCCACCACAGATTTTGTTCCCATGTACCTGGAATTCTGTGGCCTATCATCTCTAACTCAGGCCCTCTTCTGGTTTACTGCTTCTGTCAGCGCCTCTGTGTGTCCTTTCTGGGGAAGGTCAGGGAACCTCAAGTGCTTGCTCTGCACCATGCTGGGGTGTGGGTGCTGGCCTTCCAGGTGCCACCTTCTTCCTCAGCCTTTCCTAAATGTTTGTCACAGGTGTCTGTACAGATTTCCACCCAGAAACTGAATCATAAGCCCTTCTCAAATTTTTAACTTCCCCCTTTCAAATTTTTTGATTTCTGTGAGAGTTTCTCCCTTTCGAAGCTTTCTTTATTCTCACCCACATTTCTCAAGAGTGGCTTCTGCTCCCTCATCTTCTGAGATTGCTCTGCATAAGGCCACAAGTAATCTCCTCATTGCCTGAACATTTCAGTATTTTCTATTGGACTTCTTCTTCATTACCCACCATGATTCCTTTATTTTCCAAACATTTTTTTCTTTCCTGGTTTCACTCAGAACTTTTTGCTTACTTCCTATATTGTTTTCCCCTTTAATGCTAGTGTTTGTGGAAGTTCAGCTGTTGAATTGTATCTACCCTTATCTTATGGCTAAATCCAGGAAGGAGGGGACGTTCTCCTTGAGTGATTGCTTTCGTTCTCCTGTTGAACCATGATTTTTGTACTCCAGTGCAGGACATCTCCCCAAACTTCAGACTCCTGTATTTTATTACCTCTTGGATCTCTCTAGGCCTTTTAAACTCAACAAACTCAACATATACAAACTGACCTCCTTATCCTTTGCTGACTCTCAGGATTTATTTTCAGTCCATCGGCACTGTCTTTTCCCCAGCCCCCAGAGCTACAGAACCCAGGAGTCATCTTTGGTTCCTTTAATTCTTTTATCTCCCACATTTGATGAATTACCAGAGCCTTCCAAGTTTCATCCCATTCTATATAGTAGTCCCCTTATCTATGAGGGCTATGCTCCAAGATCCCCGTGGATTCTTAAAACCATGAGTAGTGCCAAACTCTCTATAGAGTATGTTTCTTCCTGTACATACAATGAACTTTACAGCTTCTCTTTGGCATATCCAAATCACCAGCATCACTACCCTTATACCTTGGGGCCATTATTAAATAAAACAAGAACATGGCATTGCAGTTCCATGCCAGGGGATCTGCTAACCAAGACAGCCAGTAAGTGACTAACGGGTGGGTAGCATATACAAAGTGAATAGGTTGGACAAGGCCTTGCATCACATCCCAGGCAGGATAGAGTGGACAGCAAGATTGTATGATGTGACTCGGAATGGCATGCTGTTTAAAACTTATGAATTATTTCTGGAATTTTCCATGGAATATGTTTGGGCTTTAGTTGACTATGGATAACTGAGACTACATAAAGCAAAACCAGATAAGGGGGAAAACTGTACCAATTTGTTAATGATAATCATTTATGTACGTATATATGTATGCATATATCACCTATCATTATCAATCATCCACCATGATTTGTCTACAATGAAAATTGGTCCCCCCAAAGTTATGCAGAGCTAAATGTAAATATAACTAAAAATTGAGGCAGAGTAAACATACATTTTCTAGAAGGGGAAAAATAAATATGTAGGGTGTAGAGACCCACATTGTTAATTTTATTACTATTATTGAGCCTCAAATTTGTTACCAAAATTTTGGTAGCTACAGTGAAACTAATATTAGGTCACTTACCTAATTCTTTTTATCAGAGACACCAACGGGAATTTTTCAGAATTTCAGCTCTGATTAGCTGAAGCTTTGTGATGACAGAGCTTGGGTTATCTCTTCCTTCAACTTACAGATCACCTAAACTGTCCCTTTTGACCAACTCTCTCATAAGATAAAAATCTCCTTCAAGTACTTCATGCTTTGGGAGCCTTTTAAAGCTGTTTTTCTGAAAGAAATATGCTTTTCAGTTTTTCCCAGTCCGGCCGTTCCAAGTGCAGGACCTGCGTTCCTTGTCTATGGTAGTCCCTAGTCACCCTATTTGTCCTACAGCTGCGTCTCTCTTAAAGCACAGGTTTCTTTGCAACTCAGCATCTTAAACTATCAAACTAGTTTTTTATGCACATTTGTATGTGTCAGGGATTTTAGCCGTGGTCTAAATTGTGTTTTCTTTTAGACTCAGACATGCCTCAACAAGTTCCTCTCCCACAGGGGACTAGCTCACGAGTGCTTTATCTCATAAAACGATCTGGGAGTCTTTGAGGAAGAACGGTGCTTGCCAGTCAAGGAATGTGAAAGCGCTATTTACAGTTAGTTGTGAATGAAGTTAACGTAGCAGTCGTCACAGTGGATGCTTGTTAGCCTACATCTAGACCTAGAAGTGGATGGTAGTGTCTCCTGGCATTAAAGCAACGAGGCCATGTTTATAGACTTGGCCACAGCTGTGCCACTCCCTCCACCAGGAACAGAGTTAGCAGTGGCATGCCTTCATAGAGACCTGGCAGTACGGTGTGGCGGTGCAGAATCAGGCCTGGGTGTCAGACAGACCTGGATTGCAATTTTGGCTCTGTTTCTTTCCTACGTATAGCTTCCTTTACAGAGAGCTTCCACCTCTCTGAGCCAGGTGTTCTGAGAATTAAAAATAAGGCATGTAAGGTACTTGGCATATAGTAAGTGGTCAATAAACAACAGTTGATTTTATTTTTATTGTTATTATTGTCATCAGGTCAGACATCACTGTAGACTGAGGCCCAAAGGATGAAGAAAAGGATGAAGACATGCAGCATGCAAAATGAAAGGATGGCAGGATGGCAGGATGGCGTTGGGGACTGCAGCTGAGGCGCACTTTCTGGATTTTGTAAACTAATTGAGTAAAGGATGTGGAGGAGAGGTAGAGAAAGCTGAAGAGGCCTGTGTGACCCCATTTCCTTCCTATCCACAGCTCAGCATTGGGAAAGCCTTTACTTGCTTGTTCAGGTTTAGTCTGTTCTGAGTTTGGGCTTTATCCTGTAAATGATATAAAACCTATTAATACTGTACAACCATACTTGTCTTTTCTGTAATATTTTACAGAATTGACCTTTCCCTCTTTCTTGAAATTGTCTCCTCTCTGGACTTCTATAAAACCAGCTTCTCCTGGTTTACCTCTTACCATTCAAGTCTTTTCTTCTTAATTTTCTTCCTGAAAGATAAGTTCCCTCCTGATCACCTCCTGCTCCAGAATGTCTTCCTTTTGAAACTCTCAACTGTCCATGTTTCCCAGGACTATGTCAGCTATCTGATCTTTTCATCTTTTTTTTTTTCATTTTTAAGATTTTATTTATTATTTTTAGTGAGAGGGGAAGGGAGAGAGGCAGAGAAGGAGAGAGACATCAATGTATGGTTGCCTTTCACCTGCCTCCCACTACAGACCTGGCTAGAAACCTGGCTTGCAACCTGGTTATGTGCCCTGGCTGGGGAATTGAACCAGCAACTTTTGGGTTCGCAGGTGGGCACTTTATCCACTGTGCCACCAGCCAGGGCCACATCTTTTAATGATGTCTGGTATATCCAAAACCCATGGTTTAAAGCACCATTTATAAGTGTATAGAATTTGCAAGTCTCTCTTTAGAATCCAGACCCTTCTCTTGAGTTAGAGGGTCTCTACAGGGTGCACGCAATCAATTGGCAAAATTTTAGTAAAATAAACAATGTACTACAAAAGTGTTATATTTTGAAACAAATTTATTCTTATATGTAAATACAGAAATATAGTCATTCTTTTTTAAATTGCTCAAGAAAGCCTCCATTTGCTGCAATAATAGACTTGACTTTAGAATCTTGAGCATGCTTTAATTAACTTTTCTATATCCATGGATATCATCATGTTTTCAATCTTAGCTTTAACAGCTGCTTTACTGGAATAAGGTTGTTTATTAACTTCTCTCTCACAAATGCTGCATACATAATAGTCTAAAGGATTTGCATCTGGTGAACTAGCTGGCCAGATTTCCTTTGACCTGTATTCAGGAACATTGACATTGAGAAATTCTTGCACCTTTTTGGCATTATGTGCAGGTGCACCATCTTGTTGGAAGATAAAATGACATCCATTTGTGACTTGCTTCATCCACGGTACAACTATTTCTCTCAAAACATCAAACTAAACATCCTTGATCTTCTTTGATGATCTCCTGGATTCTGTGTACAATATGTAGACTTGTGCAATCCTTGCATACCTTATGCGTTTTCCTTGTTGGTGTGGTGATATCAGGATCAGCATCATAAACCCTCTTCACATTGTTAACTGTATGTAAAGGGATGTTATTGAGGTTGGTGATTTCCTTAACAGTTGGCCCTGCAGGCAGTCCAGAAATGATGGTTGCTCTAACATTGTATGTCTTCAACATGATGGTTGCTCTCAGAGTTTAATGCTTTATATCTGAAACAATGATGTTAAATCATAACCTTAGAAACAAGGTTTTTCAAAATTAATGAGAAGTACATGAAATAAGGAGATGCAAAGTTATTGCCAATTGATCGTGCACACCCTGTACATACCCAATGGTGACAGCACTAGCGAAGATGCCTTCAACAGAATTGTTGGAACTGAGCTGCATGCTTTGAGACAAATAGGGGTATTTCCATTCACACAGGTGCCCACATGGCCTCTGAGAGGTGGAAGCACCAGGTTAGGTGGCAGCATCTTGGTGAGTAATGTACTGACATTGGTCCAAGAGGTAGATCAAATGATTTCTACCCCTTGTTAGTTGACTAACAGTGGGTAAATTACTTAGCTCCAGAAAGCATTAATTTTTGTCAACTTGAAAATAGAAAAGATTGCATACACTTTTAATTTCTTTTTATCTCTTAGCCTGGCTTCAGGATGTACATATGTTCTTTTGTTGTTAACATTTTTAAACTTCCTTCATTGAGTAATAATTGACATATGTTAGTTTCAGATGTTCAACTTAATGATTCAATAATTGTATATTTTGAAAAATGATAAGTCTCATTAATGTCTGTCACATACAGTTACAGAATGTTTTTTGTGATGAGAACTTTTAAGATCTACATAGTTTCTTAGTAACTTTCAAATACACAATGCAATGTTATTAACTGTAGGAGTCATATGTTGTCAGATTTTTATAAATTCTCTTGGAGTATTTTATTTTGAAGGGGAAAGGGCTCTATGTACAATTATGACCCTGTTGAGTAGTATCTTTCCTTGGCACTATTTTGTTTTAAATTACCTCTTTCCTATTGGTTTACTTCAGCTTTCTAGAGCAGGCATTGTTCTGTTACCTTGGAAACCCAGCTTTCATGCCACTGGCTAGAATGTCCCAAGGTTGTCCATTGTATTCCATAACCTTCTTACCCTCGAAAAAGCAAGGGTTCACTATATTAGAATTAGCTTATAACCTATGGCAATTTTTTACTCCCACTTCAAAATTTGTTGTGGGTTTTCATTCCTACATTGTCTTAAAGGTTTTTCCCCCTTTTTTTGCATGGAAGCAGAATTCTCTCCCCACAGTTTTGCCCTGAATGCCAGTCTTTGTAGTCTCAAGTCTTTATGACCAAGAAGTGTATTTGCTGTTGATAAAAGAAATAATCCAAATATATTCCCTTCTTTTTAGCATGCCTGCTTTAGCAGTTCAAGGTGGGTGGAGAGACTGTTTCCCTGGAGTTGCTACTACGCTCAAACAATGAAACAGGTGGAAAACAGAGAGTATGAACCTGTCAGTGCCAAATGATGTAAGCCAGTTTTTCCTTTCCTTATCACTCTGCCTCTTAGGGAGTCTGGATTCCTTGACCTCAGTAAAAAAAATGATGACAGCTTTTCAGACCCTTAATATTAACCATCCTGATGCTATTCATTATTAAATCTGTATGTTTCCTCTGGCCCTACCCTCTTTAAATGTATGGTGGTCTACAGATATACATGTCTACCTCATTGCCCTTGAAAAATCACTTTCTTAGCTCTTAATCATTACTATATGAAAATATAGATATTGATAAATAAAATAAAAAACAGAATTAAAATAATGTTCCATTAAGATGTGCCACAGAACTGTAGGCCTCATTTTCCTCACTTATAAAAATGGACAAAGGCTGACAGCATAATTCCTATTTACTGAAAGGATTATTATGAAGATCTGATTAGGAAAAAATGAAAAGTTTACTTTATTATCAAAAAGAACATAGGAAGAAATAAGAAAGGCTGAATATAAACCAGAATATGTAACAAAGAGTTTAACAGGTCCAGGGGAGAGTTACCGCATAACTCTGTGTTATATTCTCTGTTGTTCAAAAAGAAACTGACAGTTGTTGGAGCTTGCACACATGCCTTTTATTTTATCATTTCAACCCTTCTCAAGCTTTAAGGTGCTTTCTTTCATTCTCATGATACACAAAGGTGTCTTCTGCAATCTTTTTCCTTGATAGGTTGTTCTATCATTTGAGGGGTAAAAAACCCTTTCCTATTTCACTTGTCTTTGGCATTAGTTGGAGAGATTTTTTAATGTTATATGTTCACTCTTTCCTTCTCCATATACCTAGATCTGTATTTGGAAGGCAGAATGATATTGTGAAGAGCAATGGATTGTTCGAGATCCAGGAAGTAATTTCTAGGAGTAACTAGCTCCTTAACATTTGTATGCCATTCAATTTATCTATTGTCTATCTAATCTATTGTTTTTATTTTCTCACTCTCCTTTGTATATCTTGTTCTGTCTAACATAGCACCTGATCCAAACTTCCATTAAATAAATCTTGAATTGAGTTGAAATAAGGACTAAAAAAACTGAGTGAATAGGTGAGTATAGTTTTGAAAGAGACATAAGAGAAATATTCACAAGGTAACATTATATTCTTTGGACTTATAAAGTAATATAAATCAGGTTGCCCATTTATAGTCTTCATTTTTAGCAGTTGATTATAGCATACCTGGATCAATTTTGATTATATTTAAAACCAAAATCATTCTCTAAGTTATGTTAGAATTAAACATTTATTACTGTTAAAATAATTAAAATTCAATAATTGTCATTTTCCCACTTTTGTTTTCTTCACTCCTCATTAATGGTTATTATTGCATTGCTTAGAAATCAAAAGTGCCTAGTGTTGACAAAAATCTTTTTCAACCATTTGCTTCAACATTTGTAGAATAGCAGTAGGAGAAGGCAATGTAGAAATGATACTAATAGCTACAATCTGTTTTTTATGAGGAAACAAGGAGATATCTTTTATTTAGCGGTCAAGGTTAACCACAAAACTAGGAAGCTTTTTTTTTAAATTTAAAACTATTTTTAAAAAATGTTATATTTCAAAATGTATTTGAGTGACTATCCAACAAGTCATAGAAGAATACCATAGAAATGATGAGGGACGCATAATCTTTTTTAAATCCACAAGAGCTTGTAAAGTATCTTTATTTTTCCAGGAATAACTCTTTGTTCCAATGAATAAAAAGATCATTTTTTGAAGGGCACTGAAGAAAATACACTGTACTGGTCAAACAGATTTGATCCCAACAATGAATATTTTGAGCATGTGAATATTCTTTTCAACTCTTCAGTGCTAATTGCGCTGTGACCTTCTTTAATACCTGTGATATTGCAATAGATGACACTACAACTTTTTTTTCTGTCTCAAAGGCAGGTAATAAATGCAGAATCTGATATATAGTTAAAGGGAGAGAAAGAAATGGACAGATCTTTTTATCTTGATCCCCATATTTCCCAGCTTTCCCTTTAATCCACCTCCTACCTCATATCTTCTTGCCCACAGGGGTTGGTTTGGCATAGCTACAAACTGAGGCTCCAGGCAGGATTTATCCTGAAAACTAATCATTGCTGGGATATCTTATACAGAATCGCCCTTCATCAGGACCTCTGGGACACTAGATTTTTACACTCATTCAATGAATATTTATTAAGCACCTATTATGTACCAGGTACTCTGCAACCTCCTTAGGAAAGAGGAACCTATGTACTTTGGAGCTGCCCAGAATTTCTATATGGTTCTCAATAGCATCAAAATTTTATTTGGGGGACATTATCTCTCTCTTAAGGGCTTAGTTTTGCAGGGCAGAAAAATTCAGATTTGGATCTCTTACTATGGGCCTCCACAGGGCTAGCATTTATCTCCTCATCCTTGCTTGCCAGGGAGAAGTCACATAACTTTTGTTCAGCCAGCCAGTGGGAAGGTCTTTACTGGTCCTTCCATTCTTACTTGAATTAAACAAAAAAAATGCCCTTTGGCACTCACTCATAATGACATGAATGTCCCAAATAGGCTGCTGCTGAGATATTTCTTCCTCACCTCTCCAGACTTCCTTGTCCAGAATAGAGCCTTCTGTCAAGTCTATGAATATAGTAATCTTACCCTCAGATTCTTGCAATACTTTTCTTATGCTTATGTTTGGCAGAATCTGTTTCAGCCAAGGGTCCTCACCAATGTGCCCCAGCCCAGAGACAGTGACTTCTCTGGCATCCTCAATAAGCAACAAGGACAAGATTGCCTCAAGCGAGGCACCAGCTTGCGAACCCAAAGGTCTGGTTAGATTCCCAGCCAGGGCACATAACCAGGTTGCAAGCCAGGTCTCCAGCCAGGTCCGTAGCTGGAGGCAGGTGAAAGGCAACCATACATTGATGTCTCTCTCCCTCTCTGTCTCTCTCCCTTCCCCTCTTTCTAAAAATAATAAATAAAATCTTAAAAAAAAAAAAAAGATTGCCTCACGAGGTTGAAGATCACCTGGCTTATAGTTACGCCTGGGCATGCCCAAATGGTACCTGACTCTGGGTGGTGGGGGTTCAGAGTTTCATGGACATCATAAGAACTTGGGCAAATCCCTGCAACAAAACTGTTTTGAATAAAGAAGATAGGAAGGCAATAGGAGGCTCTGTGTTTTAAAAACCACCAGCAGGGGGATGGAGGGAGAAGTGAGAAGATACCTTACAGGCTGGTACAAAACAAAGAGTCTAGCGCAGCAGCTCAGCCCCAGGATGAGAAGGGTCTGAGGCAGTGAACACAGACATTGCAATATTCTGCAGATAGGCAGGCTAGAGAGAGAAAAGGGGGAAATGTAATTCCCACAAGTCTTGGGAGGGTTGTGTGGGAAAGTCAAGGAGATACCTGCTAGATCCAGATAGTAGCATGCCCATAGCCTCGTTCCCGGGGAACCCAGGAGCCTATTAGCACGCAAAGGGCTCCCCTTATCTGCCCAACACTGGCACTGCCGCAGCCTACTTTGTTCTAGACCAGACTATAGGGTTCTTCCATGACCTCACGTGTGTGTGTGCACATATGTGTATGTGTGTGTGTATGAGAGAGAGAGAGGCAAACAGAGAGACGCCAAAATAAATACACAGAGGCAGGCATAGAGAATGAGAATGTGTGAGGGAGAGGCAGAGAGATAGAAAGAGTAACTTCTCAGGGCTGCAGTCTATTCCTTAGAAACCTCACCTATGGGGTTTCCTATTCAGTTTTCCAAAATGGTCCCTCTTCCCTTGACCCCTTTCACTGCCTGCCTCTTTATTTTCCTTGCCTCTTCTTTTAGCTGTTCCTTTTGCTCCTGTCTCCAGACCTTCCCTTTACCCTTTGGGGGGCTTTGACATACTCAATTCTTGCTCATTTCTTCTGCCAACTAAGTAATTATCTTAATATATTATTCAGTGAGAAAGCTATTCTGGAAATCTAATTATCCTACCAAGAATTGCATAGCCAATTTGGGAGCTTCAAATATCTGTAATGCCAGGAAAACTACAGAGATTTTTAAAAAACCTCAGATACATATAATTTTCAAAACCATAAAGCTTCCTGAGTAAATGGCTTCTCACTTTAGATACTTTTATCTCTTCAGTATAGCTTCATGGTAGCTTTTCTATACTATTCTTTTCAAAGTATCTTTTTTTTTTTTGCAGTTACTGATTTTCAGCCTTGGTGTCTTTTCAAAGATGCTTTTCTGAGGACTGTTGGTTTCGGGCCGTTTCAGCTGCATGAGTTATGCAAGTGTGAAAACTTTTTTCGCTCTAAAAAAAGATCTCCAGCCTATTTTTTGTACTCATCATAAAGGCAAAAGGATAAAGGGTGAAGTTGGGCATTGGTGGAGCCTTTGCAAGAAGAGGAAGTGCTAAGAAAATGAATATCCCAAATCAATGTCACAATCAAAGTTGGCAGGAAGGATTGATGACAGAATAAAGCTTCGAGTTATGCAGAGAACTACTTTTACTGCATTTATATTTACCTTTTTTTTATTAGCATCACCTTTTTATTTTGCTTCTTTAGATATTTAAGGAAACATAAAAAGTTATACTGTGTAGAACAGTAAGAAGTTATATAAAGACCTAGATAATATAATGTGCCTGCAGTGTAAAATGAATATATATATCAAACTTTAAAGTTTTCTTCTCGTCAGTTAATATTAGTTCTCCAGTAAGTACATTGCACTATGAACCACTCCTTTGAGAAATTTACAATCTAGAGGAACTTAAAACTTAACTCATCTCTTTAAATATATTTTCTGCCTGTGTCTCCCTGTGTGTATACACATATATTTAAATGAAACAATTTAAACATATTGTGAGGCTTAATATATATGAACCATCACTTAGGACATTTCAAGGCATTATTGAATACCCTGATGTATCTTAAAAACAAAATGTCTGTTTCTAATAAACTTACTGATGTAAGTGCCAAATGAAACAAAATGTCACAGAACAGTTGGAGAGTTTGTTGACTGTTCTACAGTGGTTTTTCCATCTCTGGTGTTGCTTCCATTGATGAAGAACATGTGTCCTCTCACAGCTAACTGTGGAACGTTTCATTATCAGAGGTCGAGTAGCACAAAGACCTACCCCCTGAACATGGATTCCCTCTCCCCTGTTTATCAACACAGTTTATCCCTTGATCTTGATCTTGTCTCTCCTCTCTGTGGTGGCCATTGCAAAGTGGCTATGACTCATCAACTCATGGAGTCCTCTTACTTTCACAGCCTGTCTCCTTATCGGTGAGGATCACTCAGCTGTAAGGAACACAGTCTGATAGGACGTCTTCTTCAGTCTCCGTAACTCAGCAGTGAGAATCTTCTGGATGTCCACCATGGGTTCTAGTCCTCCAATTAAAAAACCTCTTCAGTATTGATTCAGAAAGGCAGGCATAAGTATAACCCACCATTTCATAGCTTGTCACACAAAATTCCCAACTTTATATTTCTGTACTTTCTCAGCTTTTTTTTTTAAAGCTAATCATTTCCAGCTTCAAAATATGCTCCCCCCACTCTCTTTTATGGCCACTTCTATCTGTTACAAAATTTGAAAGGAAGAAAAAAGTCTGTTTAACTGCTAACCTTTGGTTATCTTCACTAATTTCAGGACCTGTAAACCTCTTCTAGGATGTTTGTGATATTGGGCATCTGTGTTTTCTCGTTTCTGCTTTTAAACACTCCGCTGGTTGCTGAATTTTCCCCATGAATGTTTATTTTTCATTATAGAGGTCATTTTCCAAAAAGGTTTGTCACTGTTTTTAAAATTGTGTTTTAGAATGTTCATTTAAAAAAAAAAAAAAAAGGCCTGAATTCAATTTGGTTTCTTTTTTTCCCCCCAAATATCACTTAAACTTTTCTTTATTTCCTCTTTTTAAAAATTTTATTGTTGTTGTATTACATCCATCCCCTTTTTGCTCCCCTCTGTCCCCCTCCCCACCCACCCATTCCCCCCAAAGTCAATCCCACGTGTTGTCCATATCCAAGGTTCCTTTATACTAGGTTCTTATCTAAGCTGCTCAATTTGGTTTCTTTACAGAAAAAAGAAAAGGGATATTTTTTTTAAAAGATATTTCTCATTACTTATATGTTACTGATAA
>PVIW01009469.1:0-22723 GCA_004026585.1 Noctilio leporinus
TGCTGCCTCCTGTCAGGGCCCAGCCAGCCCTCTCATGTTTCTGTGATTCCTGCCAGTCATGTTGTGATGAAGCATCCTCTTCTGTTCTGTTCATTGTTATAAGGCTTCTTTCCATCTGGTGTTCTGTTGGTAATTCCAGCTGACTTTGTCTCCAAAAAAGTAATTCCAGATGCAACCTGGGAGGAGATTGGTGTAGCTCTACTTACACCTCTACCACCTTGCTGAAACTCTGTTGCAGATTCTTTCCAATAATGTGGTTTCTGGTGCACTTGCTTACCGTTTCTTGTGATGGGCCAATCTATGTAAAAGAGGCACCTCTTTTCTGCTTTGGGCAGGCAGCCTCTCTTTCTAGGTGCTGAGCTGGGTGAGGACTTGGGTCCCCCTTGAGCCTGTTTCTAATCTCTCTGCTCTACTGGGTTTAGTGGATCAGGCCTGAGTACAATCACAGTTTCTGGTAAAGGACCTTTTCAGAGCTATTTCTTCTTTCCCCTTGGGAAATGCACCCAGAAGGTGGCTCCTGAGAATGGCCTGGCTGATCTGAGGAACCTGTAATCCTACATATGGGGGCTGGGCTCACCTGTCTGTGAGGGTACCTGGCTGGCTTCAACAAATCTCAGGCATTCAGCTTCTGACTTTCTAGTCACTAGTGTTCTGCTCTCTCACTGGAGAGTCAGGCCCACAGTCTCCATTCTGAATAGTCCCTGTTTGTGAGCTGTGCTGGGTTGTGACCCCCAGTTCCTTCAGTGTTACTTTATCCCTCTAAATTATTTGTTAGCTGAAGGCTGCCTTGTGGGCTCCAGGTCCCTGCTGAATCTTAGATCTTGCCTCAGCTCCGCTTTTAAAGGAGTTTCTCTGTGGCCCCTACACTGCAGCACTGAGCCCTGTGGGACCTGTTCTCCCCCAACCTTCCCTCCCTCAAAATCACAGAGTCTCCTACAGTCAGAACTGGCCACACTGCCTCTCAGAGCCTCCAACAGTTTCTCTCTGGATCTTTCCCAGATGTCTCTGGGAAGAGCACAGCAGCCATACTATTACACATGGCAGTAGTGGGGTGCTGTCCCCACTTCCTCCAGTATACCTGCTTCTGCTGTGCTGTTTCTGGAGCCAGTGCCTCTCTGACCATCTTTCTTTGTCACCTGAGCTCATGGCTCCTGAACTGATCTGCAGCCACTGGGACTCTGCAGCCTGAAGTGCTGTTTTGGGCAGCAATGGTAGCAGTTGCTCTACTTGGAGAGCCTGGGTCACATGCTCGCAGGTGCTGTGCAGACAAGCAGGCTCCTCCCCACTTCCATGCACTACCTGAACTCTTGTCTGTGTATGCACTCACTCACTCATGCTCTCACTCACTCTCCACTGGGTCTTCGAGCTGATCACTCTATGGTTTGGCTGCAAGACTGGTCTGGGTCTTGGTGCAAATAGATGGAGCTTCCAGCTTCTCTACTGCAATCTTGGATCTTCCCTAACCCTCTCCCTTTATAAGAACTTCGGTCATATTGGATTAGAACCCACCCTAATGATCTTACTTTCACTTAATCATCTCCGGATAAAATCACAATCTGAGATACTGGGGTTTAGGATCTAAAAAATTAATCTGGGGGACACAATTCATTCCATAACACAAAGACCCAAGTAGGGAAAGTAATTGCCTTGTTTTGCAGGTCACTGAGAGGCTTGTCACAACCTGGGACTTTGCATACTTAAACTGGCACAGTCCTGAAAACACCAAGACAGTTGACCCCTAGCACTCTCTTTGTGGTCCTCAGTCTGTGTCTGGTGAGTCCTCTACATCTCCATCTCATCATCCTCCATCTCATTGCTCTCCTGCTCAGTAGTAGCTTCTCGAGCATAGGGACCATTGTTTACTTATCTTTGCATGTAACTAACAGTGTAAGGTTTTCATATGTGGAAAGAGATTAGTAAAATTGTTCCCTGAGGATGAGCCTGATCCATCCGTTTTTAGTGACTCCTTCTGGAATATCTCTCACCCTTCCTCTTTTAACTTGCAGTTTTTTATATCAGGCCTATGATGAAGGTCCAGCTCAAATGCAGAAAACAATTTCATATTCTCTCAGCAGAATGGCTAAAAATGTTTCTCCATTCTCTGTGTACAGCTCTCCCTAACCATTGTCCTCTGCCTTCATCTTGTTTATGTGGGAGGAGGTTTAGCTACTAATCTCTCTGGCCCCTCCCTAAGGTGACAATGCTCAGTCTGTTAGAAAAATGCCATTTGCAAAGCTCATCCTCATTTCTGGTGGTTTTCAGTCCTCACAGGACCTGAGAAGTGAGGTCCAGAGAAGGCTTAATGGCCTAAACAGTGAACACAGGGGCCAGGGGTGAAGCTGGGAAGTTCCTCTTTCAATTGCACATCTGCCTAAGATGTCTTGGACTCCCCTGAACAGGTGATAATTTGGGCCCACTGATGGTTTTACATCTTGCTTCTCCATGGGCATTGTCTGGAAACCCTCAATAGCTAGGAATTTGCTGAAGGTGGGGTCTCCAACTCGTTTATGCATCTATCATGGCTGAGACACAGTGCCCACAAGATGTCTCTAGTGTTTTCTGCCTGAATTTTGATCACCTGTTCTGTGACTATCTGTGACATGCAGGCAGCTACATTTGTCTTGAGAATTGAAGGCTCAAACTGTAGCTAAATATCTTCATGGATGGATCTAAATCTAAATCTAAATTTTGTGAATCATTGTAATTATATAGCTAACATTTATTCTGTGCAAGATCCTATCTGAAAGGACTTCCATGTATTAATTTATTTCTAAACCAATGAAGCTGGTTCTCTTCTTTCATTGCAGATGAGGAAACTGAGGTACAGGGAGATTAGATTATCTCTTCACTACACAGTGCTGGCATGGTGGACTGAAATTCATACCTATGTCAGCTCTCTAGGCTTTTCACAACCACTAGCATAGCTCTAAAGGTGTGTTTCCCTCTAGGCAGAAATTTAAATACAAATCCTCAAGCTAAGAGTTAACTAATGCATGCCTTCAGCATAGGGCCACTGAAGCTGGTCTAGAATAGGTGTGGTGTGTGGTGGACCAAGAGCCTATACAGATGGTCCTAGCCATGCATGTGCAGGCACCTGCATGCTGCCACCTTCATCATATCCCTTGGCTTTTGCCCTACCATGTCCTCTTTCTTCTCCCATCATGGTCTCTCTGTTTCATGGTCAAGTTGGCCTCTCTGTTGTTTTTTACCACAGCTGTGCTCAGGGCATGGGATTTAGTGGGGAATTAGTCTCTATTCATATCCTGTGAGTCATGAATATCTCTTAGCTAATAATAACTACAGCTATCCCACTTACAAAACCTCTAAGTTTTTACTCAGGAAAGCCCAATTGATCTCCTTATTTGTTTTCATCAGAAAAGTAAGTGATTGTGCCAATCTTTTAGGGAGAGGGCAAGACACAAGAATAGAGGGTGGTGGCTATTTTATGCCTGGGAACTTGATGCCAGCTTCAGTGAAGGGTGGAGCTTGTGTATTCTGAACTCTTTATTGACTCTTTTTGGGTTTTCAGAAAACAAAGATGGGGCAGATGCCCCCATCCAACACATACACAGAGTATGGGTTATTGCAAAAGGGAAAGGATATAATCCCTGTAAAAAAAAATCTTTAAGAGACAGGGAAAAAAATGACAAAGTGCAAAAAAGGATGTGGAGCTGCCTCAATTGCTCATGGAAGTGATTGGACCTTTCGGGCATTCTCCTTACATTCTCCTTACATTCTCCTTACCCCCATAGGAAATCAAGCAGGTGGTGATACTATGGGTTCTAAGGGGGGTTGGAAGTAATTACCCCAGGCTTATTTAATTCAGAAGGGAATCATTTGTAGCTGAGCAAGAAATAAACAAATCCATCTTTTCTGACCTTTGGCATCTTGACCATATCCACATTAACACCTGGACTGTAAAATGGGCAAGGACATTTGGGCTGGAAGCTGGCTTTAGGAGAAGGGTATGTGTGCTCAACAAAAGGATGCAGATCTTTGTTATCTACAAGAACCTCATAGCTGCAAGGCAGGGCAAGAACATCCCAGTTTTTCAATTTGCCTGGTGTAGAAGGGAAGAGAGGAACTCAGAGGGTTAGTAGCACGGGCAAAGTAGGTGTAGAAACTGAGGCCTGCCTCCCAGCCAGTGCCTGGTAAGATCTTGCAGACCAGGAACACCTCTCCTCTTGAAACACTCTTAGGATATAGGTGAACTGGGTTGTGAATCTCTGCACTGAGCTTCGGCAGTACGATTTGACACATACACATCTCTCCAGTTCAGCCTGAGATTGCCTACAGAGTACAGGGCAGAAGGAAACTTTTTCTTCCTTTCTCAAGAACATGAGGCTTTATTTATTTGCTTTCCTGTTTTCTCCTTTCTCTTTCTCAATTTCTTCACAGAATAGATTAGTGCCAGACATAGCTATTCAACACAAAGATATTAAGTATAATATTATATTCTTCTTTTAAAGTAACACCTTTTGTTTTTGATTATGGAATTAATACAAGTTCAACTGTACAAAATCTCAAAAATATAGGTAAATATAAAGAGGAAAGTAAACGTTATCTAAATTTTCACAATTTATACAAACATATTAATATATAAGCATATCTTCTTCCAATCTTTTGTAGATGCATACATTTACATACATAGTTAAAAATAAAGTCATAGATGATATGACACTAAGGGAGACCTGAAAAAATCTCAGACATTTTTTAATAAAAATTTGTTCATTTACTCATATTTTAAACTTCAGTCACCTTCAATGTACTCTCCATTTGATGCAATACACCTACTGATACTTTTTTCCACTGCTCAAAACAGTTTTGAACTAGTCAATTTTGATGTTTTTTAGTGCTCCTGCCATTCTTTTGTTTCACCTTTTCCACATCAATGGCACGTTTCCCTTTGAGGACTTTTTTCATCTGGGGAAATAAAAACAAGTCCCTTGGGGCAAGATCAGGTGCATAGGGAGGGTGGGGCACAGGAGTCATGCCATTTTATTTGGCCGAAAAATGCTGAATACTCCTCTCAGTGTGGGAAGATACGCTATCATATATCGCCCATAATGAAATAGGCAAGTGTGTTGAAAATGTCTTCAAAATAAATTCACTACAGCCAAACTCAGTCTCTCATAACAACACCAGGTATTACACTGATACAGTTGTGTTCCTAGAACAGTCACCTAGCCAGGGAAATTATACTGCAAAGGAGCCTGACCTCCAGAAGATAATTCCATTTTAGAATATTGGGGGGTTCCCCCTCATATGCTACATATAGTTAATGTACTAAAAAAGTATACACCTGAAACCTATATAATTATATTAACCAATGTCACCACAATAAATTCAGTAAGAAATGTTTTTTATTACTTTCAGAGAGAGGGAAAAGGAGAGAGGCAGAAAGGGAGAGAGACATCAATGTATGTTGTCTTTCACCTGCCTCCAGCCACAGACCTGGCTGGAGACCTGGCATGCAACCTCGTTATGTACCCTGGCTGGGGAATCGAACCAGCAACCTTTCGGTTTGCAGGCCGGTGCCTTATCCACTATGCTACCAGCCAGGGTCTTTGTCCAATTTTTAATTGGGCTGTCTGTCTTCCTGGTGTTGAGTCTCATTAGTTTATATATTTTGGAGATCAAACCCTTGTCTGAGGTATCATTGGCAATTATGTTTTCCCATACAGTTGGTTCTCTTTGAGTTTTGCTGGTGTTTTCTTTAGCTGAACAGAAACTTTTCAATTTGATAAAGTCTCATTTGTTGATTTGTTCTTTGATTTCCTTTGCCCATGGAGAAGTATCAGTAAACATATTTCTGTGTAGGATATCAAAATTTTACTGCCTATATTTTCCCCCAGGACTTTCATGGTGGCACTGCTTATGTTTAAGTCTTTTTTTTTTTTTTTTTGATTTACAAACTCCCCAGTGTGTGCAATTACTGCGTGTGTATCTTTTTTTTTTTTAATTTTATTGTTGTTGTATTACATCCATCCCCTTTTTGCTCCCCTCTGTCCCATTCCCCACCCACCCATTCTCCCCAAAGTCAATCCCACCTGTTGTCCATGTCCATGGTTCCTTTATACTAGGTTCTTGTCTAAGCTGCTCCCCTTTCTTGACTGTTTTTACTCCATTTTATGTTCCTTCCCTCTTTGCTGAATATTAATTGACCATAGAGTTGTGGGTCTATTTCTGGGCTCTCTATTTGGTTCCTTTGATCTATATGTCTATTCTTATGCCAGTACCAGACTGTATTGATTACATTAGCCTTGTAGTATAGTTTGATGTCTGGTATTCTGATTTCTCCTACCTTGTTCTTCTTTCTCAAGATTGCTGTGGCTATTCATGGGTGTTTTTGGCTCAAATAAGTTTTTGAAGTGTTTTTTTCTATCTCTGTGAAGTATGTCATTGGTATTTTAATTGCATTGAATCTATAGATTGCTTTGGGTAGTAAGGACATTTTAATGATGTTAATTCTTGCCATCCATGAACATGGTATATGCTTCCATTTTTTGTATCTTCCTTAATTTCTTTCTTCAGTGTTCTGTAGTTTTCTGAGACTAGATCTTTTACCTCCTTGATTAAGTTGGTTCTTAAGTACTTAATTTTCTTGTTGCTATTGTAAATGGGATTTGTTTTTTAGCTTCTATCCCTAATGTTTCATTATTGGTATACAAAAATGCTCTTGATTTCTGAATACTGACTTTACATTCAGCTATTTTGCTAAATTTACTTCTTAGGTCTAGTAAGTTTTTGGTGGAGTCTATTGGGTTCTGTATGTACACTATCATGTCATCCGCAAATAATGACAGTTTGACTTTCCTTTTTCCAATTTGGATACCTTTGATTCCTTTTCTTCTCTGATAGCTATGGCTAGAACTTCCAAAACAATGTTGAACAGAAGTGGAGAAAGTGAACAGCCTTGTCTTGTTCCTGATCTTAGGGAGAAAACCTTTAGTTTTTGCCCATTGAGTATGATGTTGGCTTCAGGTTTCTCATATATGGCCTTTATTATGTTGAGGTATGCTCCTTCTATTCACATTTTTCTGAGTGTTTTTATCAGAAATTGTTGCTGTACTTTATCAAATGCTTTTTCAGCATCTATTGATATGATCATATGGTTTTTGTCTTTCATTTTGTTTATGTAGTGTATTACATTTATTGATTTGTGAATGTTGAACCATCCTTGCATCCCTTGATGATAGAGTATGATCAAGTGGGATGAAACCCACTTGATGATAGAGTATGATCTTTTTAGGGTATTGCTGGGTCTAGTTGGCCATTATTTGGTTGAGAATCTTAGCATTTATGTTCATCAGAGATATTGGCCTATAGTTTTTTTTTTTTTCTCTTACTTGTGTCTTGACCTGGTTTTGGGATTAGAATATTGGCCTCAAAGAAAGAGTTTGGGAGTCTTCCCTCTTCTTGGATTTTTTGGAATAGGTTGAGAAGAATAAGAGTTAGTTCTTATATAAATGTTTGGTAGAATTCACTTGTGTAGCCATCTGGCCCAGGGCTCTTGTGCTTTGGGACATTTTGGATTACTTCTTCAATTTCACTAGTTGTTATTGGCCTATTCAGGCTTTCTGCTTCTTCTGGATTTAGTTTTGGTAGATTACACATTTCCAGAAATATGTCCATTTCACCCAGGTTATCATATTTCTTATCATATAGTTGTTTGTAGTAATTTCTTACAATCCTTTGTATTTCTGAAGTATCACTTGTGATTTCTCCTCTGTGGTTTCTAATTCTGTTTATTTGGGCATTCTATCTCTTTTTCTTAATGAGTCTGGTTAGCAGCTTGTCAATTTTGTTTATTTTTTCAAAGAACCAGCTCCTGGACTTATTGATTCTCAAATTGTAGTTTTAGTCTCTAAGTTATTGAATTCTGCTCTGATCTTGATGATTTTCTTCCTTCTACTTGCTCTGAACTTTGTTGTTGTTCCTCTAGTTCTTGCAGCTTTATGGTTAGGTCGTTTGTATAATTTCTTGTATCCTTTTTAGGTATGCTTGTATTGCTATGAGTTTTTCACAGAGGACTGTCTTTGCTATATCCTATAGGTTTTGGGCTGTTGTGTATTCATTGTCATTTCCTTCCAGAAACTTTTTGAACAGGTATTCCATTCCTTGTTTCTCTTCTCCTTTTCGTATCCCTATGATATGGATATTATTGTGTTTCATGTTGTCCTGCAGCTCTCGTTAAACCTCTTTATTCTTGTTGAGACTTTTTTCATTCTGTTGCACTATCTTGGAATATTTTTCTATGTTGTCCTTCAGCTTGCTTATCCAATCCTCTTCTTCCTCTAGCCTGCTATTGATTCCTTCTATTGTATCCTTCAATTCAGAAATTGTATTCTTCATTTCTTCCTGGCTCTTACTGATAGTTTCTATGTTCTTTTTAATGCTCGTGTAGTTCTCAGTAAGTTCTTTTAGCTTCCCTGGAGTTCTTTGTAGTTCCCCTAGAGTTGTTTGTAGTTTTCTTTGAGCTGGTTGAGTTTATCATTATTTTGAATTCCATATCTGGTAGTTTGCTTGCCTCTGTTTCATTTAGTGATCTTTCTGGGGATTCCTCCTTTCCTTTTGGTGATGGACTGTTTCTTTGTCTTCCTATTTTTAGGTTTCATTGTAATCCGGTGAAACTGTGATCAGCCTCCAGGCCAAGAACTGCTAGGGTGGAAGAATTGGTTCAGTAGTAATCCTATCAGTCTAGGATCCACTGCCAGGCTCAGATGCATCTTGAGACGACAGACCAATTCAGTTGTAAATCAGTTAATCACCTACCAAATTCAGGCCCTGCTGGGCTAGATAGGGAGGTTCAACTTTAAATCAATGGATCCTTGGTCACCTCAGGTGCAGCTTGGTGGGACAGATTCAGATGTAAATCAGTAAATCTGCTATGAGCCCCAGGGCTCATGCACCACTGAGCTAGGCAACAAGGTCTAATTATGATCCAATGAATCTGTGATTAGCCACCAGGCTCAGGTGGCATAAGATTCTATTGTAATTCAATGAATCAGTGATCACCTGCTAGTCTAGGGTGCTACTGGGCTAGACTGAAATACTTAATTATAACCCAATTAGTTTGTGATCAGACACCAGGTCCAGGGACCACTGGGCAGGACAAATCAACTCAGTTGTGAAGCAGTGAATCCACGATCAGCCACCATACTCAGTTGCCACTGTGCAGGGCTGTCTGACTGACCTAGCTGTAAGTTATAGAGTTTGTAATTAGCTGCCAGGCCCAGGAGCTGCTGTGTGAGACATATCTCTTCAGGTGCCAATTATTGTATCTATGTTCGAACAGGGCAGGGCAGGAGAGGTTTATTTAGATGTAAATTAAAAACTATAATCAGGCTCCACCTTTCATGGACACACATTTAGCTCTCAAGTCAATGTCTATGTGCTGGCTGTTGTTTCAGTCTGGAACACCCTCTGCTTAGAATATTTTTGACCTTCTTGGCACAGCTGGGTGGGGCAGATTGTTTCTGGTGGGCCAGGGCTATGAGGATCCCTCAGATGGAAGTAGCTTGGAGCAGTGCAGTCTGCAGGAGTTGTCGGCAATGAGTCAGCACCAGGATCCCCACAAGTGCTTCCCTACTTCTCTCCTCCAAGCCAGCACCACAAACTCTCTCCATGTGTCTCCAGTTCTCTTTGTCCTCCCTCTGCTAGAACCCAGGGTAGGTGGGTGCCAATGTATTTTCATTGTGATCCCCCTAGTAGTTCTCTGGCTCCAGGTCTCTCTTAGGCTAGTAGACTCCATGACTTTCTGCCCTTCTCAGCTGTATGCTGCTCTGCTCTCTGCCATGTTGCTGTAGGCTGTGAAACCCAGCTGGGGGACCAGAACCCACCCTTCTCAGGTGGATCCCCCGGCTCTGTTCCTTCAGCTGCTGCCTCCTGTGGGGAACCAGCCAGCCCTCTGTGTTTCCGCTATTCCTACCAATCATGTTGAGATGAAGCATCCTCTTCTGTTCTGTTCATGGTTATAGGACTTCTTTCCATCTGGTTTTCTGTTGGTAATTCCAGCTGACTTCTTCTCCAAAAAAGTAATTCCAGATGTGACCTGGGAGAAGATTGGTATAGCTCCACTTACCCCTCAGCCATGTTTTCAGAACCCTGCTCCAGCACACATCTTAAGTGTCATCAGATCCTATTACCAGAGCAAAGCAGCTTCAAGCCCTACTTGGATGATTTTACAGCCAGACATATATACAAACTATTCGATGACACTACATTGGTATTTTTACATGTTTATAAATCCACTCTTTAGACACTTAATACTTTAGACACCTTAGATAACTATTTGGCTATCTGATGAAGCAAAAGCAAGAAATCCCATAAATAAGGCAGAGTTACTATCAAAGTTAGATATGACTTAAATGTCTGTGCTCTTTCCACCACAATGCACTGCTGTGGAGGTGACCTCAGCGACTCTCATAATCTGGCATTAGCTTCTCTATCTAGCCTAAATTCCCAAAATCTACATGTCTACACTTACTTTCCTGGTCCCCAGCCAAAATGAATTCTTCACCTTTCATGGACACACATTTAGCTCTCAAGTCAATGTCTATGCGCTGGCTGTTGTTTCAGTCTGGAACACCCTCTGCTTAGAATATTTTTGACCCTCTTGGCTGCCTGCCAAATGTCTAAATAAAGAACAGTCGCTGCTAAAGTTTTCTCTAGCTTCCTCTTTCTATCTCCTGGCTTTTCCTAGCTCCCTTTTTGATAACACATATTCCCAGTCTTTAACTGTTTGTTTACTTGGATGCCTTTCTCACCAAACTGTCACATTCACCTTTGAAGCTCCTAACACTGGACACTGCTGGGTTTTAATGGCATTAAACATGGCTTATTTAAAGAAAAAAAAAAAGGAAGTAATGAATGGAAAGATCCATTGAGAGTGCTCAGCAAAAGTCCCAAAAGCTTTTGGATGAGGTGAGCTATTATTATACATCGCATACATTTTTACATACCATGCTTAATAAACTATGACTGAGCCAGAATACACACTTCTTTCTGTGAAGACCAAAGTCTAAGTTTGACTGTGAATTAAGAATGATAAATAATTAGCATTGCAGCCATTAGCTAGTATAGCCAATTATCTCTTATATCCAAGAAGGCTAAGTTTAGCTGCTAATTCAACTGGCTTAGCATGTGAATTTGAGCAAAAATCCATTGTTCTTTAATCTTCTCACTTATACAAGATAGATAAAAGACTTTTCTCTTTAACTGAAGGGTTATTAGTTTGGGTTTGTGGAAGCAGTCTCATCTCAATTGGGGCATAAAGGGTGGTGGAATGTTGTCTTCATTGTTCTTCATTCACTCTCTAGAACAAATAATATAAATTTGAAACATCACTATGAATGAAGTTGAAGTTAGACAGACATTTCTGACTAAGAAAGAGACAGGAGCACTGGCTGATAACACAATGGATAAGGTGCCAGACTGTGAACCCAAAGGTCAGGGCACATAACCAGGTTACAAGCCAGGTCTTCAGCCAGGTCTGTAGCTAGAGGCAGGTGAAAGGCAACCATGCATTGATGTTTCTCTCCCTCTGTCTCTCTCTCTCTGCCCTTCTTTCTGAAAATAATGAATAAAATCTTTTTAAAAAATAAAGAAAGAGACAGAGTTAGCATTTCTGGAATAGTCTTCACTAGAGTTGGATACAAACTGAAGCCAATATAGCTTTCTAGGGCTAAATTTGGAGCATTCATCCAGCAAACTAGAAAGTTTTATCCTCCCTTTTTCAGCCCCAGAGGTGATCTTGGTTTTTATTGTTTGTTCAGAGGCTTCACTGCTATGAGCTCTGAGTTCTGTTAAAGTTTCCTTAAGCTGAAACATGGATAGAACCCTGCACTCAGTTATTGGTGTTCCATCCTAAGGCTTTTGCCATAGTCACTTATATTCTCTAAAATGAGCCTTTCACACAGAAAAAGCTCATAACATTTATATGGCATCTTTTCTTAATTTATAAAAGAAAGTAACTACAAATAAATCAACATGGGATCCAAAACATTCTTCAAGTAACTCAAAACAAGGCAAGAAGAGAGAAACAAGAAACAAAAAATAGAAGAAAATAACAGAAAATAGCAAAAGGGCAGACTTAAGTCCTTTCATATCAATAATTGCCTTAAATGTAAATTATCTAAATACTAATTAAAGTATAAATATTGAGTATATTTAATAATGAGGGAAAATATGCTGTATATAAGACATATACAAATACAATGACATACAAACATGGAAGATAATTACCCAGGTATGTTGAAAATAAAAGGACAGAAAAAGATATACCATGGCAACATTAATTTAAAAAGAAAGCAGGAGTGGCTCTATTATTTTCAGATAAAGTAGATATCAGAGGAAAATAAGAGTAGAGATAAAAAGGGAACACTATATAATAATAATAATGGTAAAAAGTTTAAGATACACTAATTTATGTAACCATACAACATAGCCTCAGAATATATAAAAATGAATGGAGCTAAAAGGAGGAATAGATAAACCCATAATTACAGTTGGAGATTAACATCTCATTCTGAATTTATAGAACTACTAGACATAAAATAAGCAAAGATATAAAAGAAATGAACAACACCATCAACAAACAAGATTTGCCTGACATTTATAAAACATTCTACTCAATAACAACAGAATGCACATTCTTTTCAAACATCTATAGAATGTTCACCAATTGGAATCATACAAGGTATACTCTCTGGCCATAATGGAAATCAAACTAGAAATCAACAACAGAAAGACAATAGAAAACTCTCCAATGACCTGGATATTAAATAACACACTTGCAAATAAACCATGAGACAAAGATAAAAATTGAAAAGGAAATTAAAAAAAAAAGACTTAGACCTAAATCAAAATGAAACTATATCAAAATATGTGAAGTGCAGTTAATGCAGTGCTTTGGGGAAATTTTATAGTCCTAAATTTTAGTTTAGAAAACAGAAAAATATCTCAAATCAATAATTTAAGCATCTATCTTAGGTAACAGGGACAAAAAGATCAAGATAAATGCAAGATATGCAAAAGAAAAGAAATAATGAAGAGCAGGCATTCATTAAGTGGAAAACAGAAAAACAATAGAAAAAATAAATGAAACTAAAAGCTGTTTCTTCCAAAAAAAAAAAAAAATCGATAACATTGATAAACTTCTAGCAAAGAAAAAATGAGAAGACAGAAAACACCAATATCAATAATGAAACTGAAGGTATCACCAGAGATTCTGAAGCCATTTAAAGGATAAGAAGAAAGCACTATGAACAACTTATAATTCAATAACTTAGAACAAATGAACTAACTCATCAAAAACCACTACTATCAAAACTCACTGAGGTTGAAATAGACATTCTGGATAGTTCTATAACTGTGGAAAAAACTGAATTAATCTTTTAAAAGTTTCCAAAAGAGGCTCTGGCTAGGTGGTTCAGTTGGTTGGAACATCTTGCCTACATGAAGAAAAGGTTATGGGTTTCATTCCAGGTCTGGGTGCATTGGAGAAGCAACTGATTGATATTTCTATCTTACATTAATGTTTCTCTCCCCACACACCCTGTCTATCTCTCCAAAATCAAACAGCATATCCTCAGTGAAGATTTAAAACAAGAAGTTTTTCAAAGGGCATCCTCCAGGCTCAGATGGATTTCCTGGAGAGTTTACCACATGTTTAAAAAGGAATTAACATCAATTTTACATAACCTCTTACAGAAAATAGAGGAGGAGAAAACAATCTAAACCCACTCTGTGAGGCTAATATTACACTTATTCAAAACCAAAACAGTACAAAAAACATGAAACTACAAACCAATACCTCTCACGAATTTTGCTGTAAAAATCCTCAACAATATATTAGCAAAGCAAATGCAGTAATATATGTATAGTGAATTGTCAACTTGGACTAAGTGGGATTTATTACAAGTATGCAAGGCTGATTTAACATTTACAAATCATCAGTTGTGCAATACACGTATCAACAGGCAGAAGAAAAAAATAATGCCATGAGCATATCAATTGATGAAATTAATAAAAAAGCCTTTAGCAAGAAAAGCAAAAAGTGAATTCATTTCATCAGGGAAAAAGAATATGTTGTCCTGGTTATGCCCAGCCAAAGTACAGATGAAAATGAAGAAGCTTTGGTTCCCAGGAACTGGAGAAACAGGAAGTCAGGAATGGAGCAAAGACATGAAGAAGGGTAGAGCTAGAACATTTGCATGCACTGAGCCCATGAGTTCTAAGTCATTTGTATAATGTTACATAGCCAATAATTAAAACCAGATTTTTTGACAGCATATCCAGAAATATGTGTGCCAAGGTACCCTGAAATTATATTCATAATCAAATTATTTTCATAAAACTATATATATGCCCTGCGTGGTAGCACAGTGGATAAGGCACCAGCCTGTGAACCCAAAAGTCGCTGGTTCAATTCCCCAGCCAGGGCACATAACCAGGTTGCAAGCCAGGTCTCCAGCCAGGTCCATGGCTGGAGGCAGGTGAAAGGCAATCATACATTGATGTTTCTCTCCCCTTCTGCCTCTCTCCCTCCCTCTCTCTCTGGAAATAATAAATAAAATCTTTTTTAAAAATAGCCACAGCAATCTTGAGAAAGAAGAACAAGGAAAAAAAAGGGATATTAAAAAATATAACTATACACACTCATATGTGTATGCATATATTATAGAGGTGAAAACAACATGTCTCAAGACAAGAAGATAGTAAACACAGTAATTTGAAATTTTGCAATAATTTAAACTAGCATCTTTTATTATAATAAATTGGCATCACGGACTCTTTTAGATGCCTTGGTGTACAATGATCAAATTGAAGTGAAGAATAGTAAGGCTTGCCTAAAGTTGTACAGCTGCTTAAAGGTACAGAGCAAGTAAGACTCTATTTACTGTTTTGCAGGAACATAATTTTTCACACTGCAACTCACTAATGTTAGTGATGAACACGTTGTGTGTTAATTATGTAAAAGAACCCAATGTATATTAAAAATATCAATGTCATAAAAACCCAGCCTTGGGGTATAATTCCATCAATTGGAATTATAAATGTGGCTTTCACTGTAAACTGTCTCAAATTCTTTTAAATTTTATGGGAAATACTCTAAACACATAGAGCTCATGTATGTGGTCCCTCAATGAACATTTTAGCAAATATAGTAAATATCCATAAGTATTTAATAATATAATCTTGGTTAGTTCAGAGGATGTGGAAGGAATTGATTGGTTTGCTCCTTATTTACAGAAGCTGTTTATAAAAATGGAAACAATGTCCTATTATCCCTCAATATACTTTCAAAGCAAACAGATATCCAGCACTCTTTCAAGGACTGTTCTTTCATAGGAATTTTAAATATTTTCTTCATTTTATCTCATTAATATTAATGATGATTTTGTATTGAGCATAGTTCTAGGCTCACCAATTGGAATCATACAAGGTATACTTGTATACCCTCACCAAGTATAACTAATAGTAATATTCCAATTTTACAGGCAAGTGAACTTACTGGCTCACTCAACATCATGGGGGTTAAGTGAAAGCTGGGACTGGATCGTGAGAAATTAATTCTACTTCATAAGCCTGGGAAAATGTGAAGGGACAGTTAAGAAGGAGGGGGAAGCCAGGGCAGTCTGTGGAGGTCATGTTCTTGGGATGATGTAGATATCCAGGATTTTGTAAAAACCTCAGGAACAACAGCTAGGAGCCACGATGGTGAGGGCTAACTATTACCTGGAAGTGCAACTGAAATTCTGTTTACTTCCATGCAAGATTCACCAAACATAGCCAGCCAGATGCCCCAAAACTTCCATCCTAAAAGAGATGACTACTTCAGCAGATGTGATGACCCTCTGAAGTGTCAGTCCAGCTATATCTGATTTTGGATCAACTTTTAATTAACATCCATTCTTTTGCCTCATATTTTCTAAAAGTCAGAGAGAAAATAGAACTAGAACTAAGAGAAAGGGGTGAGTGATTAAAGGAAAAATTAAATATAGGGTGGAGCAAAGTAGGCTTATAGTTATGAGTATGAGAAACACAGTATATTCTTGCACTATTATTTATTAATTATCATATTACTTTTCATACAAAAATTGTAAACCTATTTTTTCCCACCCTGTATATTGTTAAGAAAAATGTTAAAGGTTTGAAAATGACAGCCAAGTGGTAATATCAATTATGGAGGAAAACCACTTGACATAATTTTGTATAGCAGGGATGCAGGAAGATATGGTTCCAGCCAAAAGTGATGGCAGAGATTCCAGGTTAATTCCACTTTCCAGATGACACTGGGGCAATCATCTGACACTTTTGAATCAAGTGAAACAATGGGCCAAAAGTGATTTATGAATCATAGTAAATCTATGTTGAGGGTCATTAAAGGATGATGGCTGCCTCCTAGTTCTTGTCATTGGGGATGACTTCACTCAGGAAAATGAATTTTTGTTCAGAAGCAGGAAAAGACAGACTTTGAGGCATGTGGCCCTATATCTGGAGAGAATGTTGTCAGTTTGGCAATAGGGCCCCAAGGAGTCCATGGATAGAGATATCCAGTGCCCCAGAGGCAGGACATCATGTGGAGCTCTGTGGCAAGTAGAGCAGAATTTCCACAGAAAAGCCCCCTGAACTGGAGAAGCCACAGATCTGAACAGGGACAGCTACACTGGGGAGGCCAAGATTAAACTCAAACTCAGCTGGAGCAGGTCTATTGTAGGAACTGAGAAAAGAGGAAGGGCAAGGCTGAAGAGAGAGCAATATTTGTACTGAAACCCCTGGCTTTCTCAGTAGGTTTGGGCTCTGGGGGTTTCTAAAGGAATTGGGGTTTTTCTGTAAATTGTCCCAGCCACACATTGACTAGATTACACAAAAATGCATTTTCTAGCCCTGGCTGGTGGCACAGTGGATAAGGTGTCAGCCTATAAACCCAAAGGTCACTGGTTTGATTCCCCAGCCAGGGCTCATAACCAGGTTGCAAGCCAGGTCTCCAGCTCGATCCGTAGCTGGAGGCAGATGAAAGGTAACCATACATTGATGTCTCTCTCCCTCTTTGCCTCTCTCCTTACCCCTTCCTCTAAAAATAATAAATTAAAAATTCTTAAAAAATGCATTTTCTGCTTACAGAAGAAATAGCATTGGATATCTCAACAATGGGGATTCCCAGGATTAGGGGGGAAAAGAGAGAAAGGAAAAGAACTATAGGAATTAGTTATTTATAACTGATTTTCTCCATATTTTTCAAACATGCTCCACCTGGCAGATAACAATCAAGGCCTATGTCCATGAGTCTACTGCTGCTTCTACATCTTGCTCTAAGTAATGTTGGGGAGTGAAAGTCATTATTGGCAATAAACTTCTGTACTCAAACTTTATTTATAATGGCCAAAACTTTAAATCAACCAAGATGTCCTTCAGTAGGTGAACAGAGAAACTGGCACATCCAAACAATGGAAAATTATTTAGTGTTAAAAATAAATAAGCTATCAAGCCACAAAGGATATGGAGGGAACTTAAATGAATATTGCTAAGTGAAAAAGCCAATATGACAAGGCTACATACATAGGACTCCAAATATGTTACATTCTTAAAAAGGCAAAACTATAAAGAAAGAAAACATCAGTGGTATCCAAGCATTTGTGGATCTTAAGAAAAAAGATTCATTAAGCCCTAGCTGGTGGCTGAGTGGATAAGGCACTGGTTTGATTCCCAGTCAGGACACATAACCAGGTTGCAAGCCAGGTCCATAGCTGGAAGCAGGTGAAAGGCAACCATACATTGATGCTTCTCCCCCTTTCTTCCTCCCTGCCCTTCTCTCTTTAAAGATAATGAATATAAAATAAATAATTTTTAAAAGATTCATTAAATTTGAACCCCAAGAAGGAATTTATGTGCTAAGATGGATTCCTCAGTGTCAACCAAAACCCCAAATTTTATGAATAATAAGTCTAGCAGCCATTCACTGATGGGCTCCTCCTGTACGCTATATACTTGGAGAACCTCAGACAATGCTTGGCTTCCTACATTATGCCCTGCTTGTTCATGCTGTCTAAGCCAACAACTGCAGGGAATCCCCAGTTTGGTCTTTTTATTAATGAACTGAGACTTCCACAGTTTAATCAGAACTACACAATAGGAATACCTTGTTTCTATAAAACGAACCTAATTGAGAACCTGGGCAGGAAGTTTTGTTGTAAAAAGCAGCCTCCTGTTTGTGTCAGGGGAACACAGTTTAGGTGGCTAGTTGAATCTTTGTCTTCTGGGATGCAACTCCTTTTGCTCAAATAAATGCTTGTTATTCTTTTACAGTTTAAAATTAATGCTGATTTATAATTTGAAGGGATGTGGTTATAGAGCACAGAGTATATTTAGGGCACCAAAAATACTTTGTGTAAGACTATGAATGTGGATACATGTCATTGCACATTTGTCTAAACCTATAGACTATATAAAATCAAGCATGGACTGGAATATGAACGGTGGACATTGGGGGATAATGATGAGTCAATATATATTCACTAATTTTGCCAAATATAACACTCAGGTGTAGATGTTGATAATTTGAGAGAGTGTGCATGTATAAGGCTAAGGGGTATATGAGAAATCTTTGGATGCTCCACTTGATTTTTATGTGAACCTACACTAAAATAAAAAAAAAAAAAAGTCTTTCTAAGTTAAGTGTTCATATGTACATGCTCTATTCTGTGTTTACTAACCCATAATGCAACTCATTGCTCATCAAAGCACCAGAGTTTGAATGAGACCAGTGCCATTCTTACATATTATTTGTCCCAGGGTACATTCTCTGAATGAAATTAGCTGCTAAAGGAAGTACTAGTGAGGTGGACAGAAACCATGCTTTATGCAGAGAGCTGCCATTACAATGACCATATCAGAGGCAAGCTGAGTTCTCAGGAGACACACACAAACATGCACATACATGAGCACACACATGACAAGTTGTGCTAGAAATTGGGCATGCCACTCTGCATCTCCTATTCCTGGCTGTGCCTATGCCTTGATCTGCTCAGAAGGCCACCCATGTTCCTATCAGATGATGCTTAGGGGACTAGGCTTCTAGGAGGACAGTCTATATCCACCTATGACAAAATTTAACTTCTAGATAATAAACTTCCCAAGGTCTGAAGGAAAAGAGAAGAAAAGGTGCTTTCTAATTTGACCAAAAAAAAAAAAAAAAAAAAAAATCTCTTCTGGAAAATGCATTTGATTTTGTATCAGGGTAACCTGTTCAGGGCCTAGGACTTCATACCATGCCACAAAGAAAGCTCCACCCAAGAACAATTACATAACCATGATGGTCAAAACATTTGCTCTCCTATGGCACTGAAGTTAAAGCCTAACATTTTACAAATGAAATTCTGCTCACAAGTCATGCATATGATGTCCAGTCCTCAGATTAAAATGTGATTTCTTTTCTAAGGTGATCTAGACTAAACACTCTTAAGTGGACAGAAATTTCAACTGTAACACACTTCAAAGTTTTGTGACACTAACAAATAATGAACTGGTTTTCAACAATAGATTTATTGACATAAAATTTACATATCATAAATTCATCCTCTTAAAATGGACAATTAAGTGATTTACAGTATATTAATAATGTTATGTAACTACCACAATATGATTTCAGGACATTTTATCACCCTCAAAAGAAAACACATGCCCTGGCTGGTGTGTCTCAGTGGGTTGAGCTTGGACTTGTGAACAAAAGGATCACCAGTTCCATTCCCAGTCAGGGTTGGGTTGTGGACAAATAACAACATGCCTGGGTTGTGGGCTAGGTCCTCAGTTAGGGGCATGTGAGAAGCAACCACATATTGGTGTTAAAAAAAAAGAAAAGAAAAGAAAAAACACATACCTATTAGTAATCACCCCATCCTGACCCTCAACCACCTCCACTATTGGCAATACCAATTTATTTTCTACCTTTATGGATTTGCCTATTCCAGACATTTCAGTAAAATCAAGTATATATATGTGGCCTTTTGTGTCTGACTTATTTCACTTAGTATGTTTTCAAGGTTCATCTGTGTTATAGTATGTATGAGTTCTTAATTCCTTTATTGTCAATATTCCATTGTATGGATATACCACATGGCTCTCCACTTATCAATTGATGAACATTGGGTTGATTTTACTTTGGACTATTGCAAACAATGCTGCTATAAACATTTAAGTACAAGTTTTTGTGTAAATATATGTTTTAAATTCTCTTAAACATATATCCTAGGATAGTATTGCTGAGTTATATGGTTTATGTTTAACATTTTCAGAAATTACCAAGTGGTTTTCCAAAGTGGCTGCACCTCTTATATTCCTACAAACACTGTATTAGGGCTTCAAATTAAAATCTTTATCAATATTTGTTATTGTCTGATTTTTAAAAATTATAGTTATCCTAATGTGTGTAAAATGGTTTGATTTGGATTTTCTTAAAGAAGTTGAGCATCCTTTCATGGGCTCAATTGCCATTTATCTTGTTTGGAGAAATATCTCTTTAAATTCTTTGCCCATTTAAAAAATTATTTGTCTCGATACTAGACTTTTATCAAATGATTTGCAGCTATTTCTCTCATAATTTAGGTCAGATATTAAAAACCTATCACTTTCTTGTTTGGCAGAGGCAACTTGTCTGCTTCAGCATTCATTTTTCCCACTATAACAGAGGGATAAACTGCTTCAGGTTTGACTTTCTAACTGGGTATGTGATTTTCAAATGAGAAGAATGGGTGTAAACATGCATGGCAGCAGCCCTGGCTGGTAGCACAATGGATAAGGTACCAGCCCACAAACCCAAAGGTCACTGGTTCGATTTCCCAGTCAAGGCATGTAACCAGGCTGCAAGTCAGGTCTCCAGCCAGGTCCATAGCTGGAGGCAGATGAAAGGCATCCATACATTGATGTTTCTCTTCCTCTCTGCCTGTTTCCCTTCCTCTCTCTCTGGAAATAATAAATAAAATCTTTTTAAAAAATTAAAAATAAATTTAAAAATGCATGGTAACCTTAGAGTGCTGTGTGTGTCTGGAGATGATGGTGATGATGGTAATAATGATGATGATGATGATGATGAAGACAGATCAAGTAGGAGATATAGAGGTCATTTGTCCCCTGCCCCATGGCCAAACATGTTGGAACTGTGCCCTCAATTTATGATTTTTATATTATGGGTGCAAAAGGTACGTAACTAATATATCTATGAACTATAACAGGACAAGTAAAATAAAGTATACCCAGAATGGGCAACATTCTCTGGGTCAGAGGGCAGTATAATAATACAAAAATACAATAATGGGAAAGAGTGAAGGAGGGTTCCCCAGGTCTGTTTCCCTTCAGAACTGCAGGGATGAAGGGAACATCCTTCACAACTCCTAAAGGCCTGAGAGTCTTCTATTGCACAGCTTCCATTGCAGTGTACAGTGAGGCCACAAGTTAGAGAGGAAGGAAAGTTGGAGGCACTTCTTTGCCTCCACAGGACGATGCAGGGCACATGACTTAGGGGGCAATAAAAAGGAAGTGGAGGAAGACAGTGTCTGATCCCTCCTGATCAGGTTGTCCCAGGTTGACTGCATGCTGCTCAACATGCCAAAGCAGTTGACTTTACCACCCTTAAGTTCACTATGACTTTTCTCAATTTCAATCTATTCTGAAATGAAACCCTTTCTTTAGGGTGATTATCTATGATGGGGCCCAAATGTAGTTTTCTCTACTAAGTTATTTGATGATGAAATGATAAACTGAAATCATAATAGAAAAAAAAAGTTTTAAAAGGAACTATAGACGTTGTCTGAGGCATGTCACTCAAATTACAACATTTGCAATTGTCTTGTTTATAAAATGGAACCAGACTCAAAACAATGACCCAAGGTGAAACGTACAAAGGTCTTGCCACAGTAACAGCCAACAGCTTCAAACAACAAAGAGCTTTGCTTTCCCTTGTTGGCTGTTGTTGGTGCACTAGGACCAAGCTAGCAAAGGCCCTTGTGTCAGCCTTGGTTCAAGGACACCAGTGGGAAATATGACTGGACACATTGAATAGTATTTTCATGCTAGATCTTACTAGATGTAGTCCAAAGTAAAGCATTGCTTTGTGTCTGTGAGTGTGCAGCAGAACGAAAGCAAACAAAACAAACCCCCAAATACATTTGTTGACCACTGAACTTAACTGTTAGAACAATTTAGCCACAGATTAGATGTTCCTTGTTTAGCAAAATACCTTGGCACACTACTGCAATATGAAGGAGGAGGCTCCCAATATATTACTTGGGAAAAAAACAATGGAAGATATAACCAAAAGATATTAAGGTATTGCTTAGGAAATCAAAGAGAATGTAGGTGTGAGGAAGGCCAATAGTAAGAGTGGATGTGCTTTAGAGGAAGGGAAAAAGCAGGAGGGGAGAGCCATATGGCATACATAGGTGAGAAATTCCTGTAAGTATAGGATGGCTGAACATTTTGAAAAACAGAACCAGCTCATATTCAGTTTTTTATTGCTCTATTACAGTTGTCCCAATTTTTCCCTCATTGTTCTCCTCTAGCTTACCTGTCAATCCCCAAACAGTTGTCCATGTCCATGTGTTATTTATACATGTTCCTTAACACAATCCATCCTCTTTCTTCCCATTATCCACCCCCTTCCCTTTGGTCATTGTCAGTTTGTTCTATGTTTCCATGCCTCTGGTTCTATTTGGCTCATTTGTTT
>PVIW01009469.1:22823-51805 GCA_004026585.1 Noctilio leporinus
CCTGTTGTCCATGTCCATGGTTCCTTTATACTAGGTTCTTGTCTAAGCTGCTCCCCTTCTTTCCCTCTGCCTCCCCCCTACCCCCAACCCCTTTCCCCCTGACCACTGAAGGCCTATTCCTTGTTTTTTGATTTTACTCATTTACCAATGGATACTTAGGCTGGCTCCAGCACTTTGCTACTGTAAACAAAACTGCTATCAACATAAGGGTGCATAGGATTTTATGAATTGGTGTTTCAGGATTCCTAGGGTATATTCCTAGCACGGAAATTATAGTTTCAAAAGGCAGTTCTATTTATAGATTTTTAAGAAAATGCCATACTATTTTCCATAGTGTCTGCACCAATGTACATTCCCATGAGCAGTCCTTTTCTCCACATCCTCACCAGCACTTATTATTTGTTGATTTGTTAATGATGGCCATTCTGACAGGTGTGAGGTGATATCTCATTATGTTTTTTTGTTTTTAATTTTATTGTTGTTGTATTTCATCCATCCCCTTTTGGCACCCCTCTGTTTTCTTCCCCACCCACCCACTCCCCCACAAAGTCAATCCCACATGTTGTCCATGTCCATGGTTCTTCCATACTGGGTTTTTGTCTAAACTGTTACCTGTCTTTCCCTCGTCCTCCCCTCTCCCTACACTCCCCTTCCCCCTGCCCACCAAAGGCCTATTCACTGTATTCATATACCTGGTTATGTTTTGCTTGTTGTTAGTTTTGTTCATTATTATCATGTAATGGGTGAGACCATATGGTATTTGTCCTTCACTGACTGGATTATTTCACTGAGCATAATACTTTGTAGTTCCATCCATGTTGTTGCAAAGGTTAGGAGTTCCTTCTTTCTTTCTGCTGTGTAGTATTCCATTGTGTAAAGGTACGAAAGTTTTTTGATCCAATCATCCACTGATAGCCAAGTGTTTCCAGCACTTGACTATTGTAAATAGTGCCGCTATGAACATAGGTGTGCACAGGTTCTTGTGAATTGGTGTTTCAGGATTCTTTGGGTATAATCCAAGTAGTGGAATTGCTGGATCAAAAGGCAGTTCCATTTTTAGTTTTTTAAGGAAACCCCATTCTGTTTTCCACAGTGGCTGCACCAGCCTGCATTCCCACCAACAGTGCACCAGGGTTCCCTTTGCCCCACATCCTCACCAAACTTGTTGTTTGTTGATTTGTTGATGACTGCCATTCTGACAGGTGTGAGGTGGTATCTCAAAGTGGTTTTAATTTGCACCTCTCTGATGGCTAGTGATGTTGAGCATTCTTTCATATGCCTATGGGCCTTTTACATGTCTTCCTCAGTGAGTTGTCTGTTCATGTCCTTTGCCCATTTTTTAATTGGACTGTCTGTCTCCCTGGTGTTGAGTCGCATTAGTTCTTTATATATTTTGGAGATCAGACCCTTGTCTGAGGTATCATTGGCAAATATGTTTTCCCATACAGTTGGTTCCCTTTGAATTTTGCTGATGTTTTCTTTAGCTGAACAGAAACTTTTCAATTTGATATAGTCCCACTTGTTGATTTGCTCTTTGATTTCCTTTGCCCTTGGTGAAGTATCAGTAAACATATTTTGGCGTAGGATATCTAAAATTTTACTGCCTATATTTTTCTCCAGAACCTTTATGATGGCACTGCTTATGTTTAAGCCCTTTACCCATCTTGAGTTTATTCTGGTGTATGGTGTAAGTTGGTGGTCTAGTTTTATCTTTTTGCATGTTGCTGTCCAGTTCTCCCAACACCATTTGTTGAAGAGATTGTTTTTACTCAATTTTATGTTCCTTTCCCCTTTGTTGAATATTAATTGACCACAGAGTCCTGGGTTTATTTCTGGGCTCTATTCTGTTCCATTGATCTATATGTCTATTCTTATGCCAGTACCAGATAGTTTTGATGGCAGTAGCCTTGTAGTATTGTTTGAAGTCTGGTATTGTGATTCCTTCTAGTTTGTTTTTCTTTCTCAAGATTGATGAAGTTATTTGGAGTCATTTTTGACTCCATATATAATTTTGAAATATTAGTTCTAGATCTGTGAAATATGTCATTGGTATTTTAATAGGGATTGCATTGAATCCCTAAATTGCTTTGGGTAGTATGGACATTTTAATGATGTTAACTCTCCCAATCCATGAACATGGTATGCACTTCCATTTATTTGGATCTTCCTTAATTTCTTTCTTTAGTGTTCTGTAGTTTTCTGAATATATGTATTTAACCTCCTTGGGTAAGATTATTCCTAGGCAATTTATTTTTCTTGTTGGTTTAATAAATAATTATTTTACATTTTCTGTTTCTGATATATCATTGTTGGTTTACAAAAATGCCTTCAATTCCTGAATATTGACTTTGTATCCCACTATTTTGTGAAATTCACTTAATAGATGAAGTAGTTTTTTTTTTTTTTGGTGGAAATTATGGGGCTTTCTATTTATACTATAATTTCATCTGCAAATAATGATAGTTTTACTTCCTCCTTTTAAATTTTGATATATTTTATTTCTTATTCTTATCTGGGTTCTGTGGCTAGAACTCCAAAACTATGTTGAATACAAGTGCTGAGAGAGGACACCCTTGTTATACTCCTGATCTTAGGGGGAAAGCTTTTAGCTTTTCCCCCTTGAGTATGCTGTTAGCTGTAAATTTCTTGGATATGGCCTTCATTATGTTGAGATATGCTCCCTTTATTCCCACTTTGTTGACCATTTTTTATCATAAATGCCTGCTGTACTTTATCAAATGTTTTTTCAGCATCTATTGATATTATCGCATAATTTTTATCATTCATTTTATTTATGTGATATATTATGGTTATTGACTTGTGAATATTATACCATCCTTGCATTCCTGACATAAATCCCACTTTATCAGTGTATGGTCTTTTTAATGTTATACTGGATCCAGTTTGCCAATATTTTCTTGGGGATTTTAGCATCTATGTTCATTAGTGATTTTGGCCTGTAATTATCCTCCTTTATTTTGTCTCTACTTGGTTTTGGAATTAGAATAATACTGGCCTCATAAGAAGAATTTGGGAGTCTTCCTTCATCTTGAATTTTTTTGAAATATTTTGAAAAGGATAAGTCTTAGTTATCTCTTAAATGTTTGCTAAAATTCACCTGTGAGGCTGCCTAATCCAGGGCTTTTGTATGCCAACAGGTTTTTGATTACTGCTACAATTTCACCAGTTATTGGTCTATTTAGGCTTTCTGTTTCTTCTTGATTCAGTTTTGGAAGGTTATGTGTTTCCAGAAATTTGCCCAATTCACCCAGGTAGTCAAATTTATTGGCATATAGTTTGTAGTAATTTCTTATAATCCTTTATATTCTCCTCTTTCATTTCTGATTTTATTTAATTGGGCCCTTTCTCTTTTTTCCTTGATAAGTCTCATTAAAAACTTGTCAATTTTGTTTATCTTCTCAAAGAACCAACTCCGGGATTTATTAAAACTTTGAATTATTCTTTTAGTCTCTATGTCAATTAATTTTGCTCTGATCTTGATTACTTTCTTTCTTCTTGCTCTGGCCTTTGTTTGTTGTTGTTCCTCTTGTTCTTGTAGCTTTATGATTAGGTTGTTTATTTGAAAATTTTCTCTTTTTTATGTAGGCCTGTATTGCTATGAACTTCACTCTCAGGCCTATCCTCACTTTGTCCCACAGGTTTTGGGTTCATTTTCATTTGTTTCCAGAATTTTTAAAAATGTATTCCTTGATCTCATTGTTAACCCATTCATTATTTAACAGCATGTTACTCAGTCTCCATGTATTTGAATGTTTTTGAGTTATTTTCCTTGAGGTTGGTTTCTAGTTTCAAGCCATGATAATCTAAAAAGATGCTTTATATAATTTCAATTTTCTTGAATCTGTTGAGGATTGTTTTATGTCCTACCATGTGATTTATCTGAAAATGTTTCATGTACCTTTGAAAAGAATGTATATTTTTCATCTTTGGGGTGAAAGCTTCTGTATATATCCAATTAAGTCTATTGATCTAGGGTGTTGTTCAGTGCCACACATTCTTGTCGTTTCTTTGCTTGAAGATCTATCCATTGTTGACAATGGGGTATTAAAATATCCTGGTATGAGTGTGTTGCTGTCCTCTTAAAGTCCTTTAAGATTTTCCTTATATATTTGGTTTCTTCTATGTTGGGTGCATATAGTTTTTCAAGGGTTATATCTTTTTGATGGATTGCCTCCTTAATTATTATGAAATTTCCTTTGTCTCTTTTTATGGACATTTTTGTGAAATCTATTTTGTCTGATGTAAACATTGCTACCCCAGATTTTGATTTCATGTTCATCTGTTTGAAATATTTTTTATATTCCACTTTCAATCTGCATAGCTCTTTCATTCTGAAGTCAGTTTCTTGTAGACAACATATACATGTGCCATGTTTTCTTACACATTCAGCTACCCTATGTCTTGAATGGAACATTTAATCCCTTTACATTTAAAGTTATTATGGATACATACTTGTTCATTGCCATTTTTCTCTTTGCACCTGTGTTCCTCTTCCTCCTTTTTTCTTCATCTTTTAAACAGTCCCTTTAGCATCTCTTGCTATGATGGTTTGTAGTCTTTTAGAAGTCTTTTGTTTGAGATGCATTCTTTTAGAATTCTTTTGTTTGGGAAACTCCTTATTTCACTTTCCATTTTGAATGAGAGGTTTTTTTTTTTTTTTTTTTTTTTTTTTTTTTTTTTTTTTTTTTTTTTGTTTGTTTATTTGTTTTTTGGGTAGAGTGGTGTTGATTGCAGGCCTTTGTTTTTCATTGATTGGAAAAATTTTTGCTATTCCCTTCTGGCGTGTAGTGTTTCTCTTGAGATATCTGGTGATAGCTTCATCAGAGTTCCCTGGTATGTTATAAGCTGTTTTTCTCTTTTTGATTATCTCTTTGTCTTTGAATTTTCCCATTTTAATTGTGTTGTATTTTGGAGTGGGCCTGTTTAGGTTCATCTTCATTGGTCCTCTCTGTGCTTCCTGGACTTCCATGACTTATTCTCTCATCAAATTAGGGAAGTTCTCTGTCATTATTTTTTCCAACAGATATCTATCTCTTGTTCCTCTTCTCCTTCTGGCATCCTTATGATACAGATATTATTACATTTTATGTTCTCCCGTATCTCCTTTAAACTCTGTTATTTTTCAGTATTCTTTTCATTTTGTTGCTCTGGTTGGGAATTTTTTTACCTTCTCCTCCAGCTCGTCAATCCAATCCTCTGCTTCATTTAACCTGCTTCTATTTCCTTCTACTATGTTCTTCAATTTAGAAATTATATTATTCATTTCCTTCTTGCTTGTATTGATAGTTTTTATGCCCTTTTTAATGCTGATGTAGTTTGCAGTAAGTTTCTTGTAGCTTCCATCAACTTTCTTTTAGTTATCACTGAGCTCATTGAGCTTCCTTATAATCATTATTTTGAACTCAATGTCTGATAGTTTGCCTGCCTTATTTCATTTATCACTCCTTCTGGGGATTCATCCTTTCCTTTCATTTGGAGGTTGTTTCTTCATCTCCCCACTTTAGGTGACTCTTCTTGTTTACTTCTGCTTCTTAGATTGATCTGCTTTGACTCCTTGTCTTCATGGTGCGACCTTCTGTGGTAGGAGACTGTGGGATTCAGTGGTGCAGCCTCCTTGATCTCCTGAACTTGATGTACTTGGGGTGCTATTTATTGGGCTGTCTGGTTGTAATTAGGTTTTAGTTGATGTTGGGTCACTCTTTCATGGGTCCTTTCCTCCAGCTAGCTGACTGAGAGTCACTCTACCCACCTTGTCTTGTATGCTATTATACAAGTACACTTTCTTCTCTTTCTCGATCTGCCTGTGGTAATGTCAGATTGTGTCCCAGTATGGGCCTAGTCAGCCTGTTCCAGACTACCAGAGATCCACAGTCTGTGGCCATCTCGTTTATTTTTTAACTTAGTTCATCTAAAATCAGCACTCAGACTTAAGCACCACAGAGTGGGGCAGAGAAATTCCTGTAGGAAAGGGTATTGCTTCCCCTCAGGCTGATGCTACATGTAGGGGATGTCTCTGCCTGATCAAGATGGCTCCTGCAGTATAGAGGATTAGTCAACATGGGGATTGGCTGTTCCCTCAGTTCTCTCCCCAAAGCCAACCTCCCAAACTCTCAAGCATCTGTAGTGCACTCTGCCCTCCTTCTGGCAGAGCCCAGGGTGAGTGGCTGATACTGAAGTTCCTTTTGGATCCTGTCTGTACATTTGTAAAGATACCCTGAAATCTCTTTCCCTTTAAAGGTGATTTCAGTTTTGGGAAAAAGCAGAAGTCACAGAGTGCCAAATCTGGTGTGTAGTGGAATTGAGTCACCTGGGTGATTTTATGTTTAACAAAAAATTGTATGAGACATAACACATGAGCAGATACATGGTCATGATGAAGCTGCCATTCACCAGTTACCCTTAGCTGAGGTCTTCTGAATCATCCAAATAATTTCTGAGGAGGAATGTTCAAGCTTAACACAAAATCTGATGGAGATTTGTTGCTGTACTCAGTCATTGTGAATGTGACGACCACACAGTACTCATGCTCTCTCAATGGCATCTACCACACCCACTGACTAGCACAGTGAAGTTGTTCACATATGCACATTTTAGCCCACTCCCCTTGCTGCCAGGTTACCTAGATGTCACTCACACCATTCTTGTTATATTAGCAATTCTGGAAAGGCATTGTACTGTATATAATATAATGAAGAAGAGAAGACTGATAGATTGAGTCATTTCAAATGTGGTATTGGAGTACAGCTCTACAGATATTCTGAACCACCAGAAAAATAACCAAGTGGGTCCTAGTTTAAATTAAGCCTGAAACATTGCTGGAGACAAAAATGACAAAACTGAAGCTGTCTATTTTGGGAGCATCATGAGTAGATAGGGGTCTTTGGAAAAATTAAGAATGTAGGGCAAGAAGAACACCCAATATGAGATGAAGTGACTTCATAAAAGAAGCTATAGGCATGAGTCTACAGGAGATAAGCAGGGCTGTTGAAGACAGGACATTGAGGACATTACTCATTCATAGTCTCCAGGAGTCAGAAGCAAATCACACAAACACCTATAACATATTATAGAATATATGTTCAATGGTAACTATCCTGTCTAGGTTCATATATAGTACTATACACCTTGTCACATATTTGGTCATACTTTAAAGAGATGAATGTTAAGTTGTATTAAAAACAAAAAGTGCAAGAGGGAATATAGTGTGAAATCAGTGCAGGACAATTTATGACTGATATCAGAAAGTTCTTAAGAGTCATTCATGGAAAGAACCAAGATGGTGGAGGAGTAAGTAGAGCTACATCACCAACACCAAACTGGAATTACAACTTAATTAGGGAGAAATCATCAGGGAATAACCAACAGAACACTACCTGGAGAGAAACCTTATTACCACAGACAGAACAGAAGAGGCCAATTCATCGCACATGTGACCAGTAGGAAATGCAGAGACATGAGAGGGCTGGCAGGGCTCTCATGGGTAGCAACTGACACTGAGCCCCACCAGTCAGGGTGATTTGTCTTATTTTATATTACATAAATAAGTACTTTCTTGTGTCAATATGTGTAACATAATTTAAACATTGATAATATCTTAGGTCATACTTTTTCAGACAACCGGACCCCATACACCTTGTAATTTCATTAAATTTATACATATTATTCTTTGGTTAGATTATTTTACTTAATAGTCATTATGAATAAATTTTCATGTTAGTAAATATAACTGTAAATCATATAACTTTTATATATTTTATAGAACAGAGGTTATGTAATTTTCTTAGTCTCTCATATCAGTGAATATTTAGTTCGTCCTTTTATTTTACTTTTTTAATTTAATTTTATTGTTGTTGTATTACACCCAACCCCTTTTTGCTCCCCTCTGTCCCCCTCCCCACCCACCCATTCCCCCCAAAGTCAGTCCCACATGTTGTCCATGTCCATGGTTCCTTTATACTAGGTTCTTGTCTAAACTGCTCCCCTTCCTTGCCTCTTCCTCCCCCCTCTCCCCAGTCCCTTTCCCCCTAACCACTGAAGGCCTATTCGCTGTATTTGTATATTTGGTTCTGTTTTTGCTTGTTGTTAATTTTGTTGATTATTGTCCTGTAATGGGTGAGATCATATGGTATTTGTGTTTCAGGGTTCTTTGGGTATAGTCCAAGTAGTGGAATCGCTGGATCAAAAGGCAGTTCCATTTTTAGTTTTTTGAGGAAACCCCATACTGTTTTCCACAGTAGCTGCACCAGCCTACATTCCCACCAACAGTGTAATAGGGTTCCCTTTGCCCCACATCCTCACCAACACTTGTTGTTTGTTGATTTGTTGATGATTGCCATTCTGACAGGTGTGAGGGGGTATCTTATTGCGGTTTTAATTTGCATCTCTCTGACGACTAGTGATGTGGAGCATTCTTTCATATGCCTCTGGGCCCTTTGTATATCTTCCTCAGTGAGTTGTCTGTTCAAGTCTTTGCCCATTTTTTAATTGGGCTGTCTGTCTCCCTGATGTTGAGTCTCATAAGTTCTTTATAAATTTTGGAGATTAAACCCTTGTCTGAGGTATCATTGACAAATATGTCTTCTCATACAGTTGGTTCTCTTTGAATTTTTCCATCCCTTCATTCTCAATCTGTGTTGATCTTTTGTTCTGAGGTGTGTCTCTTGAAGATAGCATATATGTGGGTCATGTTTTCTTATCCATTCAGCTACCGTATGTCTTATGATTGGTACATTTAATCCATTTACATTTAAGGTGATTATTGATTGATACTTACTCATTGCCATTTTCTCACTTTGTACCTGTATTCCTCTTTGGCTTTCTCTGTTTCTTCATTTTATTTATTTATTTATTTTTAAAGCAGACCCTTTAGTATCTCTTACAATGCTGGTTTGGTAGAGATGTATTCCTTTAGTCTTTTTTTTTGTCCGGGAAACTCCTTATTTCTCCTTCTACCTTGAATGAGAGCCTTGCTGGGTAGAGTATTCTTGGTTGCAGGCCTTTGTTTACCATGACGTGAAATACTTTTTGCCATTCCCTTCTGGCTTGAATTGTTTCTGTTGAATAATCATTTGGCAGCCTTATTGGAGCCCCTTTATATGTTATTTGTCATTTCTCTCTTGATGCTTTTAAGATTCTCTCTTTGTCTTTGAAATTAGCCATTTTAATAATAATGTGCCTTGGTGTTTGTCTGTTTGGGTTGATCTTCATTGGGACCCTCTGTGCTTCCTGAACTTGAGTAATGTTTTCACTCATCATGTTAGGGAAATTTTCTATCATTAATTTTATGAACAGGTTTTCCATTCCCTGTTTCTCTTCTCCTTCTGGTATTCCTATAATACAAATATTATAATGTTTCATGTTTTCCTGCAGCTCTCTTAAAACCTCTTTATTCTTGTTCAGCCTTTTTTCATTTTCTTGTACTGTCTTGGAATATTTGTCTATGTCGTCCTGTATTCTTCATTTCCTCCTCGCTCTTACTGATAGTTTCTATGTCCCTTTTGATGCTGGTTTAGCTCTCAGTAAGTTCCTTGTAACTTCTCTGGAGTTGGTTATAGTTTTCTTTTAGCTAGCTAAGCTCATTGAGCTTCCCTATCATCATTCTTTTGAATTCCTTATCTGATATATTATGTAACTCTGTTTCATTTGGTGGTCTTTCTGGGGATTCTTCCTTTCCTTTTGGTGATGGACTGATTCTTTTTTCCCCCATTTTGGGTGTCTGTTGTTGCTTGTTTTTTTGTTTGTTTGTTTGTTTATTTCCTTGGATTAATCTGCTTTGCTTCCTTGCCTTAGTTGAGCACTTTTTTGTGTTAGGAGATTTGTGGAGTTCAGTGTTGCAGTCTCCTAGATTTTCTCCACTTGTTGCTCTTGGTGTGGCCTTTATTTGGGCTGTCTGGTTGTATTCTGTATTGGTTGTGTATGTTGCTCCTTTTCTTCCAGTCAAGACACTCCTTCTATTCTTTCTCATGTAGTGTTTTTGAGCTGCTCCTAAAACAGAACCACCAGTCCTGGCAAAATAACCGTACCTTCAGTGATGTGTTTCTCTTTTACTTCTCCTTTTGACTGCCTATGAACATAACTATATACCCAAACCCTCCAAGGTATCCCCCGCTCTTAATCACACCTCAGCTGTAATTGAGCCAGTCTTGATAGAGATGTAGATATATTCAGACTGTTGTACGAGGGGAAAAATAGTTAAGTTGATTAAAGTATAGATAATTTTGAAGGGTGCTGAGGAGTAGCAAAGATAGCAGGGATATGTGAGAGAAAACCAACTTTTCTATTCTATAGAAATGAGGAGAGGGAGAATCAGAAAGCCTTAAGTACGAGTGAACAGTGTAAGCCTATATGTATATATTTTCCGCATCTACCTCCCTGTTCACCTTTAGTGACCCCTGATTGGTCCAGGTGGAGCCAGGACCTGTGGGCTTTTAGCAGGGAAAAAAAAAGAAAAGAAAAGAAAAAAAGATAATAATAAGAAGAAGAAAGGGTTTAGATGGCTGTTCACCATTAATGATCTCTGATTGGCCCGGATAGAGCCAGGACCTGTGGGCTTACAGCAGAGAAAAGAGAAAAAAAAATTTTTAATTAAAAAAAGAAAAAGAAAAAATAAGGAAAAAAGAAAAAAAATTATAATAAAGAAAGCATTTAGGTGGCTATTCATCCTTCATGATCTCTGATTGGTCCAGGTGGAGCCAGGACCTGTGGACTTTTAGCAGGGAAAAAAAAAAGAAAGAGAGAGAGAAAGAAAGAAAGAGAGGAAGGAAGGAATAAAGGGTTTAGGTGGCTGGGGAGGGGAGGAATACTTAGATTGAGGACTGGGAATGCTGTTGTAGCCAGAGTGAGTAGACTTTAAATCAAGAGTAGGGGGAGGGTCTTGGGTATTTAGGTGGATTGAGATAGGGGAGGATTAAATTATGTGAGCTGTGATACACTATGGTTTAAACAGTATTTACTTAAAATGCATTAATTGTGAGGCTTGGAAATAACTTTTGAAAAGGATATGTTAGGGATTAATAGTTCATGTAGCTCTCAGTGCAACTCAGGTGCTTGAGATTAGCATTGATCCATTTCCTGAGTCTGCACTTCCCTGCTCCTGCTTCCCGCAGGACTCTTCTCCTCTGCCTCTGTCCCAGTGAGGAGCTTCTCTCTCTGTTGCTGGAGCAACACTCTCACACAGTCCCTTCCCTGCAGGAGTTCAATCCCTTGTTCCCTCTGGAATTTGCCCTCACTGCCCACACTTCATTGCTCAAATTTCTAGTCACCAGGGAGCTTGGAGCTGGCTTCAGTTAAAAATGCCCCTCTGGGTAGAGCCACCACTGTCCAGAGCGGACCTTGGCCCGCAGGCGGTTTGGGACTGTCTTACCTGCTCTCTGTAGGTCTCTGCTGCCTCTGGGATGTGCTCCCCTGAGTCCAGATGCTTACTGCTCCAATTCTTAGGGACCTGTAGACATCTTGTGCTCCCTACCCTATCCTCCAGCTGCTCTGGCACTCTAGAACGCCATCAGCAATGCTCTCTACTCTGTTGCCATCTTTGATCCTGTCCTTTTATGTTTTAATTAAAAATAAAAATGCCATTAGGGATACCTGGCACAGTGGAATTGTTTCTGTAGAACAAGCTCCTGAAGTTGGAATTGCTGGAGTCAGGGATATGTTTTGAATTCCTGCCCATTGCCCTATACCTAGTTTTTAACACTAATCCCAGCAGCAGTTTACAGGCAAGAATGTCTTGTCCAGAGTCCTTATTAACGTTAATGTTCTTTTTAACCTATACTGATTTGAGGCTATAGATTATATCTCACTAAGGCTTTTTCATATTTACTGGTCATTTATATTTTATTATATATTTAAATTGCTTGTTTTTACTATCTTCCAGCTTTAAAAAAAGTCAGTTTATCTTTTTCTTACTGTTGCATCAGACCTTCTATGTAATAGCTGTACTAATTCTTTTCTATGTATTTCTGCTTACTCCTCTCCCCAATTTTACTATGTTTTAATTTTTTATCTGGCAGGTTTTTGTTTTAGTTCAAAGCATATTTTAATTTTTAAGCATTAACATCTATTAATCTTCTGCTTATAGGGTATGCTCAATGAAGTGGCAAAATTTTAGTAAAATAAACAACATACCACAAAAGTGTTACATTTTGAAATAAATTTATTCTTATATGTAAATACATAAACATAGTCATTATTTTTTAAATTCAAAAAAGTCTCCACTTACAGCAATAATAGACTCAATTCAACTTCAGAATCTTGAGCACACTTTAACTTTTCTTTATCCATGGACATCATAATGTTTTCAATCTTAGCTTTAACAGCCTCTTTATTGGAATGAGGTTGTTTATTAACTTCTCTCTCACAAATGCTCCATACATAATAGTCTAAAGGATTTGCATCTGGTGAACTAGACAGCCAGATTTCCTTTGACCAGAATTCAGGAACATTGACACTGAAAAATGCTTCCTCCTTTTTGGTGTTATGTGCTGGTGCAACATCTTCTTAGAACTTGCTTCATCCATGGTACAACTACTTCTCTCAAAACACCAAGGTAAGCATAAGTAGTCGCCTTCAGCCTTGTGGAAAAAAATTCAGGGTCATGATATCTCTTTCATTGCTGACAACACCTAACACCATCACTGTAGCAGGAAATGTCATTTTCATGACAATAGAAACTTCATTAAGATTCTCACAGAGAATCTTCTCTGTGACTATTTGTTTCTTCTGTTGACTATTTGGTCCTGTTGAAAATTCTTTTCATTGAAGAAGAAAATCAGAGGGTTTTTTCCTTTGGGACTTTTCCATTTTGTTAGCAGTTTCTTTGCTTTTTCAAAGCTCCTTTCCTTCATCTGTTATGTCATAAACTGACCTCTTCTGAGAACATATCACCTGTATCTGATGTCTTCAGCAATAATCTTGCAACTGGTTGCATCTGACATCTTCAGTTCTCTTGCTATGGAGCACATTGACTTTCCTGGATCTTCATTGATGGATTCTGTGCACAATATCTGGACTTGTGAATCCTCGAGTACCTTATGCATTTTCCTTGTTGGTGTGATGACATCAGGGTCAGTATCATACACATTCTTCACATTGTAAACTGTACATAAAGGGATGTTATTGAAATCTGCCATTTCCTTCACAGTTCGCTCTGCATGCAGTCCAGAAATTATGGTTGCTCTAACATCGTATTCCTTTGACATGATGGTTGTTCTCAGAATTTAATATTTTATATCTGAAACAATGATGTTAAATCATAACCTTAGAAACGTAGTTTTTCAAAAACAGAAAAAAACAGCATGTGAAATAAGGAGATGCAATGTTATTGCCAATTTATCATGTGCACCCTGTATATTCTTTCATATTTTGATTGCATGCTTTAGAAAGAACTTTTACACCCAGATTTTCATACAACTTTTTACTCTGTATTTTTTCTCTTGCCTTTATTTTAATAAGCATTTAAACACTCAGCCCATCTGGAATTTATTTTGGTATGAAGTCTGAATTTAGCACTACTTCCTTTTGAAATGGTTAGTAGTTTGTGACAACACATTCCACAGCTAATCCTCCTTTTCTCATAGATTTAGAGTTACCTTTACACCTATGTATACCCAAGTGTGCTCCTGCAGCAGTTCTCTTGGGTGCTTCCAGACAGGGTGGATGATAGGTGTTGGATCTGTTAAGGTAACTTCTTGTTCCTCAACACTTTGCACAACATTTGTTTGACTGGTTCAGTGACTTCTCTAGATGAAAACTCAAATATATATTTTTGGGGATGTTAAGTGGCATTTGTTTATATTTGTAGGTTACTTTGCAGAGCATTATGATTATTACCTAAACATAATAAACATTTTGTTTCTTCCTTTTTGATATATATATATACAATTTATTTGTTTCTCCTTCCTTCTGGAAGTAGGTAACTATAGATTCATAGAAATGCTGACATTACACTGAGAATGGACATCCTCATTTTATTCCCTACTATGTTTCACCACTAGGTATTATTTGGGAGGGTATTTTTGATAAATACTCTCCAAAATGTGAGGTTGTTGAATTTTAATATCTACTGCTTAAGCAATAAATAAGGTAATTTTTGGATTTGCTTCTTAACAAATTGTTGTTATAGATTATGCTAACATATTTCATGCTAATAATTTTTTAACATTCCTTGGGATAAGTCTAGCTAGTTCATGATATATAGTTCTTTGAATTTATTCCTGAGTTTAACAAGGAAATATTTCAGTAATAAATGTTACATCTATACTCATAGATGTGCTGTTGACTATAGGCACTTTTATTGTTATCTGTAACTTCAGGTTTATGTATTCAGTTAAGACTATGTCTAAAAATATTCTGTTTTGGAACTTTTAAAATAGCATCACATTTACTTATCCTATCAAGACCTGATAAAAAGCATCTATGACCTGTATAATGAAGAAGGAATGAGCAGTAATTTGCATTTAAAAAGTTCTTCTTTCCTGAGGTAGGTGACCTGATGGAAAGAACAACTTTATAATCTCCACCTGGTTATAAGTATTCTCCTTGTGTCATGACTTCTAATTTTATTATATTATGGCCAGAGAATAAGGCTTGTAGAATTTCTTATTCATTTAAACTGATGAAGGTTTTGAAGCCTAGTTTATGAACAATATTTATAAGTATTGAATTAATATACATTTTATAAGAATGTGCTTTATCTCCTTGTGGCTTGCAAAATTTTCTTCATAGCTAGTATGTTAAGTTTGTTAATTATATTATTTAGACACTCTACATTTTACCTTTTATTTCTTTCACCTCCAAAATTCTGTGTAATTATGTTAAAACTTTTTTATGTTAAATAATTTCATTATTTCCTTATATGTTTTATATTTTTATATAATTTTTTTCTGAAACTAATATTTGAATGTTTATGACCATAATGTCTTAATTTTGGATTATATATTTTATTAAAACAATAATTTTTTCCCTGACTATTGTGGCTCAGTTGGTTGGGCATCATGCCTGTTTGATTCCTTCTCAGGTCACATACCTGGATTTTGGGTTCTGTCCCAGGTTGGGGCACATTTGGAAGGCAACCAATCAATGTTACCCTCTCACATCAATGTCCTCTCCTCTTTATCTTCCTTTCCCTTTCTCTCTCTCTAAAAATAAGTGCCTCATTTACTATTTAAAATTTTTTTGATATTAACATTTTTATTTTGCATTGTCTGTATTTGAATTTACCTATTAGACACTTGCCCATCCCTTAAGTGTCAAAGTATCAACCACCTGTTTCATCTTGCTTTAGGGACACCTTCCTAAGGTTTTGCCTTCCTAAGCACTCTGAGATACTAAATCTTTGAGTAGCAATGGTTGACTTACTTATTTTGTGGATATACCCTGATAACTGGTAAGACCAGCGCTCTTATTATTTTATCTTTTCTGTTTATCCTGTTTCTAGTATTTCCTCTTTTTTAAAAAGTTTTATTTATTATTTTTAGAGAGAAGGAAAGGGAGAGAGGGAGAGAAACATCAATGTGTGGTTGCCTTTCACCTGCTATAGATCTGGCTGGAAACCTGGCTTGCAATTTGGTTATGTGCCCTGGCTGGGGATTCGAACCAGTGACCTATGGGTTTGCAGGCTGGTGCCTTATCCACTGTGTCACCAGCCAGGGGTCCTCTCTTTTTCTTTCACTGGGTTGATCCAATAATATTTTTTAATTTTGCTTGTTCAGAGTTTAGCAAATTATACACCCAATTTATATTTTCCAGTAGTTAACTTTAAATTAAAAAAAAAAAGCAACACAAAACAAAAACAATTTTATATTTTACTATAATTATTTTAAGAATGAAATGGTTTCCATGAAACATGATTTGGAAGAGAAAGACATACCTTGTGCTTTCCTTTCTTCTCTCACTCTCCCATATCAGATCTGGTTGTCCCATACTTGGAAAGATAGCCAGGGAGAAGTCTGGGTTTATAGTTGTTTGGGAAAAAATTAGTTCATTGTGGCTTTGCCTATGCCACAGAGATCTTATCCAGGAAAGAAAAATGATGAGCTAAACAAATAAAAGGCTATTATTTGAGGGGGAGGTTGTGGTGAACATTTTGAAATATTATGCTTCTTTAAAACAATTTTGTTCTTTTAATTGATGTGATATGTACTGGATTATATATGAAAACTAGTTGTTTTTGGAAGCATGTGTAGTATGTGCATGTGAATATGTTTCTGGTGTCTATGGTGCTTGGTGTGTGTACTTTTTGGTGCATATGTGGTTTGTATATGTGTATGCTGTGTATGTGGGTATACACATGTGCATAATATGTGTATGTGTTGTGTGCATGTCTGTGATGGTTGTGGTGTGTGAGAGACATACATACACATTTTCAAGAACTGTAAATGTTTTTTTTTTTTTTTAAATATTAACTGCCTATGTTTGCTTCAGGGAATCAACATCATCTCAGATTCCTCTCAGAATATAAATTACCCCAATACAAAATCTTGCACCTCCTACTTGCTAACATGGGCTCCTCTATTACTGGTATAAGACTTCCTTGGGTTTTTGGTAATTCTTGTCATCTGCTCATCTTTAAAGTTGCCATTCTTGAATATTAGGGCCTATTTTCTATGAACCTATCAGCAGAGGTTCAGGATAAGCCAATAGACCAAGTGTCCATTCGTTCCTCATTATTCTCCTGGGTAAGGAGCTTCCCAGCAACTCTTGTGTCCAGATTCTCAGGTCACTACCCTGAACCCTGGACTCAATTATACAACTCAGCCTTCCTCAACTGATTGACAGGAGCAGATGGTAGGACAGAGATAAGAAATCTGCACCTGGCAGTTTCTCTTGAGACCAAACAATGACTCTGTACAGTTCTCCAACTTCCTTCTTGTTCCCAGATTCACCACCTCTGGGCTTCAAACATCAAGGGAGCTGCACCCATCTTTTGTAAAAGTTCTTTCCTGTGTGAATTTGGCTATAGTTTTCTATTTCAAATTTATCCCATCTACTCACTGTCTTTTATGGATTGCACATAGTTTCTGGTTCACTAGAGAGATATATATTTTTTGGTTCTCTGGCTCTATTATTGATTTTATGAAATACCATTTCTGTAACTATTTGGATTTTGGAGTGGGAGGTAGCAATGAGATTAAATATTAGTTCACCATCTTTATCTATCTTTCTTATACTTATCTCTTGAAACTGGATTCCTGATTAATTTCTGAGTCAATCTATACAATTTGATTTTGCAGTATCTACTCTGTTTTTAATTACTTTATCAATTTATCAAGTTGACTTCAATAAAGATTTTTAGTTTAACAATAAAGATCTTTCTCTCTCTCTCCCTCTCTTCTCCCCTCCCTCCCTTCTTCCCTCCCTCCCTCAGATCTCATGTTCTTTATGAGAGCCACATTGAGTTATAGGCTAGTTCTTAAATCCACAAATTAGACAGAAGGGATGCAGATATTATCTATACTGACAAAGGCAAATGAAATTCAAATACTCATTCTTGGAATTGAGCCCAGTGAAGAGTACTGAATAAAGTCAATTTTTGGTTGGCAGGACATGGAAAAGAGAATGTTTCATGGACCTGTTTGAGTGGGTACAAGAAGCCCATAACCTAGAATAATTGACTCAACCTTTAATTGCAATCTACTCATGCATACAGCAGCTCAGTGTCTCATTAAATATCTTGACTAAGCATTATTTGACTTCCCACAGAGTATGTGTTTGCATAGTGCTTAAAGGTTTGATCTTCAGAAATATACTTCTCAAGTTGCAGCATGCACCAGAATCACCTGGAGAGCTTGTTGTTAAAAACAGACTGCAGGGCTCTAGTCAAGAGTTTCTGATTCCATAGATCTAGGTAATGCTTAAATTTTTGCATTTCTAACAAATTTCCTGATGATACTGATGCTGCTGGTAAGGGACACACTTTGAGGACCACTAATCTGGATCTGGAGTCTGACAAACTTTGGGTTAAGGATTTTCTCCATCACTTCTTAATGTTACTGAACAGGGGCCTTGCCTTGAGAGGGGTCTACTTAGGGCCATCTATAGTGGATGAATTCTTGACTTCCTGTAGGAAAAATTTCACATTTGTCCAGGTGACTACGGGAATTCATTTGTTAAAGCTGGTGACAATGAAACAAGGAAGGGTTTAGCATGAAATAAACAATAGGAGAGCCTAGGCTGGGCTGCCTTAGCTCACTGGGAAGGTCAGAGAAAAGCAGGACTTTGGGAACAGATTCAAGGAATTAGCCTAGGACATGGTACCAGCTGCTGATTGCCTTGGAATTTAGGAGACCTGTGCCTGTGAAGAATAAAGTGAGGGTAAGAAGAAAGAAAAGGGAATGGTGAGGGCTACTCTTCAGAAAGAGAGGGTGCATCATGGTGTGTTCTTTGTCTTGAGGCTTTTATCTGTCTCTTGTAGGCAGAAATTTAGGGGAGGTCTCAGGGAAGGGTTTCAGTAGAATATTCATCTGTTTTCCAGGTATGCTTTTTTAGGGTAATGACCACATTGGTCAGTGATAGGGCAGGAGATCCTTAGTCATTGCAATTAGTCCTGGTGTTGCCCACCTGGTTTTGCTGCTTTTCTGGGCCTGGAGCTTAAATACAACTGAGGCCTAGATGTTATCTCCTAGATATCTCCTGAGAAAAAAGGTTACTATGGGATGAGGTCATTTTTTCCCCTAGTTTTGCCACATGCAAGGCACTGGGACCTTCTGCCCTGGAAACCATCTACACCTATCTGTAAATTGCTTGACCAGTTTGTTTAGCTATCAGTCTCAGTTTTCCAATTCCACTTGCCAAGGAATTTTTCTAACTTTTTACAATCCTATCTTATTCCTCACTGAGAAACTTCTATCCCTAAAATCTTTTCAGGGTGATGAGGGAGGAGAGTCTCTCTTCAGTAACTGCTTACTGCTGACAAGACTCATGGTCCCTGCCTGCCTGTATAGGATATGGAAGTCTCCTCTTGTCTGATCTGAGGGAGACAAGTGAATGGGATCTGAGACTGGAACAAGAGGCTGTTAGCTGATTCTTCCAAAGTAGGGATAGTCTGGAATATCTGAAGAGTCATCATCTTCATGGAATTGTATCTGACATCTGACTCACCATCTAGTCTTGACAACAAGCCAATCCAGTCAAACCATTGACTTTTATTTCAAAAGGTGGTGATGCAGATAGGCTTCTAAAATGAGGCCTATACTGTGTTAACAAGCAATAAGGTAAATAAGGTCATATGCACACACTTTATGAAAAGACAAAGAACACAAATGGTTAGTAAATAGTTTCTAAGTCTGTAAAACAGTTGAGAAGACTTCCAAATGCAAGGGTTTTGCTGAAATAAAATTAAGCAATGACAAGTTGATAGATCCCCTTTGTCTATAGTTTAAATCTCTCTGATGTCATGAGGAGTGCAGGTAAATTCTGTATGGTTTAAATTGTATTGCTAATTTTCAATAATTTCAAGTCAAAGAAAGGGAGAAAAAATTAAAACATTGACTTAGAAGAAAACTAGAAAAATTAGGATTCAAATAGTTTATGGGTGACAATTAGGCATGGCAATTTCCATTGAAATGCAATTCCTTTCACTAAAATTACCCTCATTTGTTTCAAAGAGACTACATTGTCTAGTTTCAAGTAATTGACCGTATAGTCTTTTTCAAATTTGCTTTGCTAGAATTTTGCAAAGATTTTTCAGATTGAGCTTTAGTCAGCCCTCACAGCACAGAAGCCACATGACTCAGTTGCCATCTGGCTTTGCTGCAATACCTATAGGTTTGGGTGGATTTCTCAAGTTCTTGAGGTCCCCAAAATGTCTTCAGGTTCTTTCCTTGCTATCTTTCAGGAAAGCAACCATCATTTTCTACCTGGAAAGACTGCCATGAACCACGTGGCCAAGCAAGGTACCAGGCCATTTCTCCAAGGGGCTCTTATTGGCTTTGAAAGTTGATATTAATTCCGTAAGGCTTTCTGGTGACACCCAGAGTCCAGGCATGGCTCTTTTGATCGTGACATTACAGATTAAGGCTTGGTTAATAAAACCACACTTGGAAGCTGGTCCTATTTTAAACAAAACAAATTCTTATAGGATTTATGCAAACAAACATATTGCCATGAAAATAATACATACTCATTAAGAGCTGCCAAATTTTGAAGGGATTGATTAGGTAAAAAATATATACAAATGCTTCAGTATTGCCTATAAGGGTATTATTTATCAAACTGCTCTGGAAAAAAAAGTACAGTTTCCTTGTATCTGGAAGAGAAAAATATTTAAATTAGCAATATTTTGAAAAAAATCATAAGAATAATAATAATCTTTAGTTCATTCAGTTCCATATAACCAACCTTTGTTTATTTTGATTATTTGACAATATTTTCACAAATCTAGTTAGTCCTTTGGGTTCTGTAAATCACCACTTACTTCAAAGATATGATCTGCTTAGATACCTGTAATTTAGATTAAGCCCAAGTTCTTTTTATGAACTTTTCCAAAGATGTAATGTATTTGCAAATGCATCACAATAAAGCAATGATTGTTTATAAATGACAAAATTTAAAATGCTATAGTTATAAACCTGACTATAAAGCACTTGATAAAGAAGTTTCCTTCTTTGTAAGATATAAGACTCCAAGAGAGGAAAGATGGTGACAGAGTAGAGAGCAGGCTGATGGCTGATACTTGAGAACAAGTGTCAGAGCAGCTGGAGGACAGAATAAGGAGCACAAGATGTCTGCAGGTCCCTAAGAATTGGAGTGATAAGCATCTGGACTCAGGGGAGCACAGTCCCAGAGACAGCAGAGACCTACAGGAGAGCAGGTGAGACAGTTCCAAACCCGCAGGCTGGCCAAAGTTGGCTCTGGGCAGTGGCAGCTCTACCCAGAGGGGCGTCTTCAACTGAAGACAGCTCCAGGCTCCCTGGCAGCTAGAAATCTAAGCAGTGAAGTGTGGGTAGTGAGGGCAAATGATGGAGGGAATGAGGAATTGAACTCTTGGAGGGGAGGGACTGTGTGAGAGCCTCACTCTGGAGACACGGAGAGAGGAAGCTCCTCACTGGGCCAGAGGTGGAGGAGAAGAGACCTGCGGGGAGCAGGAGTGGGGAAGTGGGGAAGTGCACCAGCCAGAGTGGCGAAAGGGCTGAAAATGGTGCCTCTGGGCCACCGGGGAAAGAGAGGCTTGAAGCCCCTGCAATGGGATAGGCCTAGCCCAGCTCACTCACACCAGACCCCCAAGCTCCCATGGAAACTCCAAACTGTGAGCCAGGAACTTGCAGCTGGTGCAACTGGTTTGCCCATTGCAGGCAACAAAGGCTGTGCTGTGGATGCTCTGGGGAGCCAGGCAAGCATCACAGAGGCAGTGGTGAAAAACTCCTCAAAGAGCTGGACTGCTTGGATAGTTAACCCTCACCTGGGGAAGCCAGGCACTGTTAGGGGACTGGGGCTGCCTCCTCAGGGAGCTTCAGGGGCAGGGCCAGTCATCACAGGAGCCAGCGAGGCTGCAGGCCACCCTGCAATGGATCCAGGTGCCCATCGTAGGCAGGAACCTACATAGGCAGGAGCTGGAGTGGGAGAAGCAGCTATAGACATCACAGAAGCACCCTGCTGGACTTCACATGGAAACAGAGAAGGGAGGGCCCCAAAACACCAGCAGCACTGAAACCCAGCTAAACTACTGGAGGCTCAGCCTATCTGGGGGCTGACAATCAGAATCAGCCCTGACTGTGACAACCATAGGCCCTGCCACTCCAAGACCCCACAGCTAGACTGTAGACTGCAGTGATCTGACCAAGAAAAAGAGGCAGACTCAGGAAATGGACCACTGCTAATCTCAAGCACCTCAGTTACACCGAGAGCTACATGAACTATTAATCCCTAACATGTCCTTTTCAAAAGTTACTTCCAAACTTCACAATTAGTGCATTTTAAGTAAATACTGTTTAAACCATAGTGTATCATAGCTCACATAATTTTAATCCTCCCCTATCTCAATCCACCTAAATACCCAAGACCCTCCCCCTACTTTTGATTTAAAGTCTACTTACTCTCTGGCTACAACACATTCCCAGTCCTCAACTAAGTATTCCTCCCTTCCCCAGCCCCTAAACCCTTTCTTTATTCTTTCCCCCCCACCCCCCTGCTAAAAGCCCACAGGTCCTGGCTCCACCTGGACCAATCAGGGATCATTAAGGGTGAACAGGGAGGCAGATGCAGAAAATATATACATATAGGCTTACATTGTTCACTTGTGCTTGAGGCTTTCTGATTCTCCCTCTCATTTCTACAGAATAGAAAAGTTGGTTTTCTCTCTTATATCCCTGCTATCTTTGCTGCTCCTCAGCACCCTTCAAAACTATCTGTACTTTAGTCAACTTAATCATTTTTCCCCCACATACAACAGTCTTAATATATCTACATCCATATCAAGACTGGTTCAATTGCAGCTGAGGGAGTGATTAGAGCGGCAGTTACCTTGGAAGGTATGGGTATATAGTTCTGTTCATAGGCAGTCCAAAGGGGAACTAAAAGAGAAAGATATCTCAAAAGGTATGGGTATTTTTGCCTGAACTGGTGGTTCTGTTTTAGAAGCAGCTCAAAAACTGTATGAGAAAGGGTAGAAGGAGTGTCTCGCAATCAGCCAACTGGAAGGAAAGGAGCAACATACACAACCAATCCAGAATACAACCAGACAACCCAAGTTAACAACACAAAGACAACCCCAAGAGCAACAAGTAGAGAATATCTAGGAGACTACAACACTGAACTTTACAAATATCCTAACACAGAAGGGTGCTCCAAAATGGCAAGGCAGCAAAGCAGGTTAATCCAAGAAAAAACAAAGAAACAAAAAAACAAGCAACAACAGACACCCAAAATGGGGTAAAAAAAATCAGTCTATCACCAAAAGGAAAGGAAGAATCCCCAGAAAGATCACCAAATGAAACAGACATACAACATATATGGACTTCAAAAGAATGATGATAGAGAAGCTCAATGAACTCAGCCAGCTCAAAGAAAATTATAAACAACTCCAGGGAAGTTCAAAGGAACTTACTGAGAGCTAAACCAACATTAAAAAGAACATAGAAACTATCAATAAGAGCCAGGAGGAAATGAATAATACAATTTCTGAATTGAAGAATACAGTAGAAGGAATCAACAGTAGGCGAGAGGAAGCAGAGGACCAGATCAGCAAGTTTGGAGGACAATGTAGATGACTCCAAGACAGTACAAAAAAATGAAAAAAAGCTGAACAAGAATGAAAAGGTTTTAAGAGAGCTGCAGGACAACATGAAACATAATAACATCCATATCACAGGGTTACCAAAAGGAGAAGAGAAACAAGAAATGGAAAACCTGTTCAAAAAAGTAATGACAGAAAATTTCCCTAACATGATGAGTGAAAATGTTACTCAAGTTCAGGAAGCACAAAGGGTCCCAATGAAGACCAACCCAAATAGATCAACTCCAAGGCACATTATAATTAAAATGGCAAATTTCAAAGAGAGAATCTTAAAAGCATCAAGAGATAAACAACAAATAACATATAAGAGGGCTCTAATAAGGCTATCAAATAATTATTCAACAGAAACAATTCAAGCCAGAAGGGAATGTCCAAAAGCATTTCAAGTAATGGTAAAAAAAAAAAAAAAAAAAAAAAAAAAAAAAAAAAAAAAAAAAAAAAAAAAAAAAAAAAAAAAAAAAAAAAAAAAAAAAAAAAAAAAAAAAAAAAAAAAAAAAAAAAAAAAAAAAAAAAAAAAAAAAAAAAAAAAAGGCCAGCGACCAAAAATACTCTGCCCAGCAAGGGTCTAATTCAAGATAGAAGGAGAAATAAGGAGTTCCCCAGACAAAAGAAGACTAAAAGAATACATGTCTATCAAAGCAGCAATGCAAGAAATGGCAAAGGGTCTGCTTTAAAAAAACAAAATACAGAAACAGAGAGAGCGCCAAAGAGCAATACAGGTACAAAGTGAGAAAATGGCAATGAATAAGTATCAATCAATAATTACCTTAAATGTAAATGGATTAAATGCACCAATAGAAAGACATAGGGTAGCCAAAAGGATAAGAAAGTATAACCCACATATATGCTGTCTTCAAGAGACCCATCTCAGAACAAAACATCAACACAGATTGAGAGTGAAGAGATGGAAAAATACATATCAAGCAAATGGACATGAAAAAAGGCTGGAGTAGCAATAATTATTTCAAACAAAAGAGATTTTACAATGAAGTCCATAAAAAGAGATAAAGAAGGAAATTTCATAATACATAAGGAACAATCCATCAAGAAGAAATGACTCTGGTAAACATATACACACCCAACATAGGAGCTCCGAAATATATAAGGAAAATATGGGAGGACTTCAAAAAGGCTTTCTCCTTCTTCTGGGTTCAGTTTTGATAGATTATACCTTTCCAGAAATGTGTCCATTTCATCCAGGTTGTTGTACTTTTTGTCATAGAGTTGTTTGTAGTAATTTCTTATGATGTTTTGTATTTCTGAGGTATCAGTTGTGATTTCCCTTCTTTCAGTTCTGATTCTGTTTATTTGGGTCCTCTCTCTCTTTTTCTTGATGAGTCTGGATAAGGGCTTGTCAATTTTGTTTATTTTTTCAAAGAAACAGCTCCTGGTCCTGTCAATTCTTCGAATTGTAGTTTGAATCTCTGAGTTATTTAGTTCTTCTCTGATCTTGATGATTTCCTTCCTTCTACTTGCTCTGGGCTTTGTTTGTTGTTGCTTCTCTAGTTCTTGCAGCTTTGTGGTTAGGTCGTTTTTATAAACTTATTGTAACCTTTTGTGGAAGGCCTGTATTGCTATAAATTTCCCCCTGAGAACTGCCTTTGCTGTATCCCATAGGTTTTGGGCTGTTGTGTGTTCATTGTCATTTGTTTCCAGGAACTTTTAGATTTCACCTTTGATCTCATTGTTGACCCCTTCATAGCGTAAAAGCATGTTATTCAGTCTCCATGAGTTAGAGAATTTTTGGGTTTTTCCCTTGAGATTGGTTTCTAGTTTTAAGCCATTGTGATCTGAGAAGATACTTTGTATAATTTCAATTTTCCTATATTTGTGGAGGCTTGGCTTGTGACATACCATGTGGTCTATCTTGGAGAATGATCCATGTGCATTTGAAAAGAATGTGTATTTTGCTTCTTTGGGGTAACAGACTGTATACATCAGTTAGGTCCATTTCCTCTAGAGTGTTTTTCAATGCCACAACATCTCTGGGGATCTTTTGTTTGGAAGATCTGTCCATTATTGATAGTGGGGTATTAAAATCCTCTACTATTAGTGTGTTGCTGTCTATGTCTTTCTTAAAGTCTTCCAAGATTTTCCTTATATATTTCGGAGCTCCTATGTTGGGTGCGTATATGTTTACCAGAGTTATTTCTTCTTGAGGATTGTTCCCTTAAGTATTATGAAATATCCATCTTTGTCCCTTTTCATGTCCTTCATTGTAAAATCTATTTTATCTGAAATCAGTATTGCTACTCCAGCGTTTTTTTTTTTTTCATGTCCATTTGCTTGATATATAGTTTTCCATCCCTTCACTCTCAATCTGTGTCGATCTTTTGTTCTGAGGTGGGTCTCTTGAAGACAGCATATATGTGTGTCATGTTGTCTTATCCATTCGGCCACCCTATGTCTTTTGATTGGTGCATTTAATCCATTTACATTTAAGGTATTTATTGATTGATATTTATTCATCACCATTTTCTCCCTTTGTGTCTGTATTCCTCTTTGGCTTTCTCTGTTTCTTCATTTTATTTGTTTACTGATTTTTATAGCAGACCCTTTAGCATTTCTTGCAATGCTGGTTTGGTAGAGATGTATTCTTTTAGACTTTTTATGTCTGGGAAGCTTCTTATTTCTCCTTCTATCTTGAATGAGAGCCTTGCTGGGTAGAGTATTCTTGGTTGCAGGCCTTTGTTTACCATGACTTGAAATACTTTTTGCCATTCCCTTCTGGCTTGAATTGTTTCTGTTGAATAATCATTTGATAGCCTTATTGGAGCCCCTTTCTATGTTATTTGTCTTTTCTCTCTTGATGCTTTTAGGATTCTCTCTTTGTCTTTGAAATTAGCCATTTTAATAATAATGTACCTTGGTGTTGGTCTGTTTGGGTTGATCCTCATGAGGACCTGGTGTGCCTCCTGAACTGGATTAATGTTTTCACTCATCATGTTAGGGAAATTTTTTATCATGACTTTTTCGAACAGGTTTTCCATTCCTTGTTTCTTTTCTCCTCCTGGTATCCCTATGATACGGATGTTGTTATGTTTCATGTTGTCCTGCAGCTCTCTTAAACCCTCTTCAGTCTTGTTCAGCCTTTTTTGATTCTCTTATACTGTCTTGGAGTATTTGTCTACATTATCCTCCAACTCGCTGACCCGGTCCTCTGCTTCCTCTCGCCTACTGTTGATTCCTTCTACTGTATTCTTCAATTCAGAAATTGTATTCTTCATTTCCTCCTGGCACTTATTGATAGTTTCCATGTCCTTTTTCATGCTGTTGTAGTTCTCAGTAAGTTCCTTGTAACTTCCCTGGAGTTCTTTGTAATTTCCCTGGAGTTCTTTGTAGTTCTCTTGGAGTTGTTTACAGTTTTCTTTCATGTGGCTGAGCTTACTGAGCTTCTCTATCATCATTCTTTTGAATTCCTTATCTGATATTCCATGTGCCTCTGTTTCATTTTGTGTTCTTTCTGTGGATTCTTTCTTTCCTTTTGGTGATGGACTGATTCTTTTTTTTTCCCCCATTTTGGGTGTCTGTTCTTGCTATTTATTTATTTATTTATTTTTGTTCTTTCCTTAGGTTAACCTGCTTTGCTTCCTTGCCTGAGTTGAGCACCCTTTTATGATAGGAGATTTGTGGAGTTCAATGTTGCTGTCTCCCAGATTTTCTCCACTTGCTGTTCTTGGTCTGTCATTTATTTGGGCTGTCTGGTTGTATTCTGGGCCTGTGGGTTTTTAGCATAAACAAAAACAAACACAAACAAACAAACAAAAAACCAAACCAAACCAAAAAAAAAGTTGCGAAAGGGAAAAAGAAATAAAAATGATAATAATAATAAGAAAGGGTTTAGTTTGCTGTTCACCCTTAATAATCCCTGACTGGTCCAGATGGAGCCTAGACCTGAGGGCTTTTAGCAGAGGAGAAAATAAAAAAAGGAAAGAAATAAAGGGAGAATGTCACAAGAGAAAGAGAAATCACTATTAATAAAGGAAAGGTTTATGGTCTCTGTTTGGTCGAGGTGGAGCCAGGACCAGTGGGTTTTATCAGGGAGAAGAGAACGGAGAAAGAAAGAAAGAAAGAAAGAAGGAAGGAAGGAAGGAAGGAGAGAAAGAAAAAAAGAGGGAGAAATTCACAAGACAAAGAGAAATCGATATTAATAAAGAAATATTTTAGGTGTCTGTTCCCCCTTTATGATTTGTGATTGGTCCAGGAGGAGCCAGAATCTGTGGGCTTTACCTGGAAGAAAATGAAAAGAAAAAATTGAAAAAAAAAAAAAAAAAAAAAATGTCCCTTGGAGCCAGCCTTAGCTGCGTGGAGAGGTGGGTGGGAATTTGCTTGAAGAAAAGTGGGATCCAGGCGTCAGTTACTGAGGACAGTGCTGCTAAGGAACTCAGGGCGGGCTCCTGTCCCTTGAAGAGTGTTGGAGGCCCAATTTGGAATACAGAGAAACAGTAGAAGCCCAGTGGTTAAAACACACAGACTCAAGATCTCCAAGATGGCAATAGAGTAGAAAGCAGTGCTGATAGTGTTCTCGAGTACCAAAGCAGCTAGAGGACAGGATAGGGAGTGTGAGACGGCTTCGGGACCCTAGGGATTGGAACGGACAGCATCTGGACACAGGGGAACAGAGCCCAGAGGCAGAGGAGGCCAGCAGGACAGTAGGTGAGGCGTTCCTGATGACCGGCCGGCGGGCCGAGGTCGGCTCTGGGCAGGGACAGCTCTGCCCAGAGGGGCGCGTTTGACTGGGGCCAGTTCCAGGCTCGCTGGTGACTGGAAGTCTCAACACAGAAGTGCGGGCAGCGAGGGCGAACGCCGTAGGGAACCCGGAATTGAACTCTTGCAGGGGAGGGACTGTGTGAGAAACTCACTCCGGCAACAGGGAGAGGAGGCTCCGTGCATGCTCAGGGCTAGAGGCGGAGAAGAGTCCTGTGGGAAGCCGGAGCGTGGGAGCGGGAAGTGCACCAGCGGGATGGCGAGAGGGCCGAAAACAGAGCTGCTGGGCCACGAGGGAAACAGCAGCTAGAAGCCCCTTCAAGGGGGGAGGCCCAGCCCTGCGCAACCACAAGGGCCCCCAGGCTCCGCGGGAAGCTCCGGGCAGCGAGCCTGCGAGCCGGGAACTAGTGGCGGGAGACCCACCATTGCCGGAGACAAAGGCCGCGCCTCCCACGCCTGGGAGGGGCTCATCACAGAGGCCTCGTAAAGGACTTCAAGGAGAGCTGGTTGGCTTGGGGGCGTGGTGCCCGCCCCGGAAGGGCGGGACAGTGTAGGTGGACCCCGGACAGTGTTGACTGACAGGCCCGGCCTCCTCCCGGAACTGCGGGGGCGGGACCAGTCATCACAGGGACCAGCGAAATTGCGGGCTGCCCTGCAGAAGTGCTGGGGGCGCGTCCTGGGCCGGAACCTCCGCCAGGAGTGGGAGGGGGCTCCCTGCGGGCTCCAGAACACCAGCAGCCCTAACACCCAGCCAGACTGCTGAAGGCCCAGCCTACCTGGGGGCGGACACTCAGAATAAGCCCTACTGCAACAATCAGAGGCCCTGCTACACACCAAGACCCGGCTAGAATATAGACTATAGACTGTAAAGTCCTGACCAAGAAAAAGAGGCAGCATCAGGAAAGGGATTGCTGCCAATCTCAAGCACCTGAATTATACCGAGAGCAATATGAACTATTAAGCCCCAACATATCCTTTGCAAAAGTTACTCCTCACATATTCTTAATCCCCCCTATACCTCAATCCA
>PVIW01009470.1:0-51702 GCA_004026585.1 Noctilio leporinus
CTTGGAATATTTTTCTACATCGTCCTACAGCTCGATGATCAGATCCTCTGCTTCCTCTAGCCGGCTGTTGATTCCTTCTACTGTCTTCTTCAATTCAGAAATTGTATTCTTCATTTCCTCCTGGCTCTTACTGATAGTTTCTATGTCCTTTTTTTTTTTTTTTTAAAAGATTTTATTTCATTATTTTTAGAAAGAGGGGAAGGGAGAGAGGCAGAGAGGGAGAGAGACATCAATGTATGGTTACCTTTCACCTGCCTCCAGCCATAGACCTGACTGGAGACCTGGTTTGCAACCTGGTTATGTGCCCTGGCTGGGGAATGGAACCTGAGACCTTTGGGTTCGCAGGCCGGTGCCTTAACCACTGTGCTACCAGCCAGGGCTCTATGGCCTTTTTAGTGCTGGTATAGTTCTCAGTAAGTTCCTTGTTGCTTCCCTGGAGTTTTTCGTAGTTCCCTTGGAGTTGTTTGTAGTTTTCTTTGAGCTGGCTGAGCTCATTGATCTTCTCTATCATCATTATTTTGTATTCCATATCTGATAGTTGGCTTGCCTCTGTTTGATTTAGTGATCTTTCTGGGGATTCCTCCTTTCATTTTGGTGATGAACTCTTTCTTTTTCTCCTCATTTTTAGGTTTTGTTGTAATCCAATCAAACTGTGATCACCTGCCTGGCTAAGGAACTGCTAGTGTGGAAGGATTGATTTAGTTGTAATCCTATTGGTCTGTGATCCACCACCAGTCTCAGATGCAGCTTGGGGTGACAGACCAATTCAGTTGTAAATCAATAAATCAGCTACCAAACTCAGGCCCAGCTGAGCTAGACAGAGAGGTTCAAATGTAATCCAATGGATCATCCACCAGCTCAGGTGCAGTCAGGCACATTGTGATGAAGTGTCCTCTTCTGTTTTGTCTGTGGTTATAGGACTTTTTTCCCAGCTGGTGTTCTGTTGGTAATTCCACTTGACTTTTTCGCCAAAAAAGTAATTCCAGGTGCAACCTGGAAGGAGATTGGTATAGCTCCACTTACTCCTCCGCCATCTTTACTGAACTCTGCTAAACATTTCAGTTATTTTGTAAAACTTTTTTTTTTTTTAAATATTTTATTTATTATTTTTAGAGAGGGGGTAGAGAGAAAGAGGCAGAGAGGGAGAGAAACATCAATGTATGGTTGCCTTTCACCAGCCTCCAGCTACAGACCTGGCTGGAGACCTGGCTTGCAACCTGGTTATGTGCCCTGGCTGGGGAATCGAACCAGCGACCTTTGTATTCACAGGCTGACCCTTTATCCACTGTGCCACCAGCCAGGGCTAGTAAAACATTTTATTAGATATTTTCACTATTTTAAAAAGGTGCCTAGAGGTTTTTCTAGATGAATTATATGTATAAACTATTTTGCATTTATTGAATTTATGCGGAGTCCAAATCTGTATATTTACATTTGCTCATTATCCTGGAACCTATCTATTGTACAATTAAGTTCAACTATGTAAATGAAATATTGAGTTATCTTCTGAATTTTAGATCTTATAATTTTTTATTTAAAGCTTTTCTTGGGTGTCAATTTTTTAAAAAGATTATATTTATTATTTTTAGAGAAAGGTGTAGGGTGGGGAGAGAGGCAGAGAGGGAGAGAGATGTCTCTGTATGGTTGCCTTTCACTTGTCTCCCGCTATGAATCTGGCTGGAGACCTGGCTTGCAACCTGGTTATATGCCTTGGCTGGAGAATCGAACCAGCAACCTTTGAGTTTGCAGGCCAGCTCCTTATCCACTGTGCCACCAGCCAGGGCCAGGTGTCAATTTTTAAATTGTCAAGGAACTCAACCAGAAGCTATACTTATCTTTATTTATAAAATTGAGATTTTAGCAGAAAAGGGCAATTTTCCATGGCTCTTATTGTAGGCCATGCAGCAAAAATCTATAGGAAAGGTCTAGATGAAATCTTAGAGCAAGAGTTTAAGACAGAAATGTTATGTGTGTCATGGATCTCACAAGTTATGTGTGTCTGCAAGTGTGGGGATAGGGTTCACCTCCTTGGCTCTGCTACAGCCATTGACCTGCTGTTCTTAATATTCTGTTCTTCAGCTGTTTCAGTGGCTAGAAAATCAATCAAAGAAACAATGACTTGCAACCTTTCATCTATTTTTAGAATTTCCAGTTTTAATAGACTGGAAATATTAAATTTAATGAATAATTTAGTTTCTTCTAGGAGATGCAGATTACTAAAATTTCAGTTAATGGCTTTAAGTATTGAGTGCTGGTAAAAACTTGTTGCTTACAGCAATACTTTTGAAATTAGCTCACAACTGTTATAGCCATGGGAAATATACAAGAAGGAATAATTGTGTCAGTCTGCTTCTAGATATATTGATTAAAAAAAATCAATACATGACTTCATTATAAATATAAGGGATAAAAATAATTGCAGGGGAAAATCCCATTATCTCTATGCCTTTTTTGAATGATAAGGTGAAAAGAACTTGGTTAACCTAGTTTCCTCTGCTGGCCATCTAAATGGGTATGGATCACATTAAAGTGTGTAAAAACAATGTCAGTCTTTGATGGGGGCATTATATTCTAAATGGCCGCCTTTTCTTGAGGCTCATTAGGTCATTTCTTATTTTTTTTTCTTTTAAAGATTTTATCATTATTTTTAGAGAGAAGGGCAGGGAGGGAGAAAGAAAGGGAGAGAAACATCAATGTATGGTTGTCTTTCACCTGCCTCCAGCTGGGGACCTGGCTGGAGAACTAGCTTGCAATCTGGTTATGTGCCCTGACTGGGAATTGAACTAGTGATTCTTGGGTTCAAAGGCTGGCACCAATCCACCAAGCCCCACCAGCCAGGACCATTTAGTCACTTATTTAAAAAAATTTTTTCAATTACAGTTTCTATTTAATATTATTTTTTATAGTTTCAGGTGTATAGCATAATGCTTAGATAAGCATATCAAGTCTGTCCCGAAAGTATCGAGCCAATATCTGGTATTATTTAAACAGTTTGCACGGCAGATACTTTCAGGACAGACATCGTACACTTTACATAGTATTCCCCCTGATATTTCTAGTATCCACCTTGTACTATACAGAGTTATTCCAATATTATTAACTATGTTCCCTATGGTGCATTTTATCTCAGCTTGTGAAAGCTGTTCCTCTAGTCTGTGTAACTTTTGAAGAAAGAATAGATTGTACATTCGTCGGGGCAACTTTATTATCTGGAATTTATATGCATTTATCTCTGTTGGTTTTCAAATTGGGATGTACACACTATAGGAGCTATGCAGTATAGTCACTGTAGTATGGGAAGAACATATTAGAATGTATTTTAATATAATTAAAATTCCCACTTTTATTTATTTTTTATAAAAACATAGTAGTATATGCACATAGTTTATAAATAAAATGCTTATATTGGGCATATTTATTCAGAAATTTCTAGTGACAGATGTGCTCAACCAGAACAGTTGAGACTATTGCTATCATGCACTAGGTATTAGGTTTGTATGGTAATTAAATTTCATAGGCAAGTATGTATGCTATTAGATTCTTTAGGTAAGCAGGAACATATTTCAGTTTTTTTAGTTTGCTTTTCTGTTTGTCTGAATTTTAGTCTAAAGGGTAAAGTTGACAGTATATTTCATTAATATTTTTTTGTATCATCAATAGCTTCTCATTTTTCCCCAGTAATGTCAGTGTGTTCTGAGTAATGTCTCTTCTGTCAGTCATTAACTAGTCCTTTGGGTAAAGCATAGATAGTGTTTTATGATGTCTGTTTTTGTGTTTTTGTAGCATCAGGGGCCTTGTCAAAGTTAACTCATGGATTAAAAGATGAATCGCTGGCTTATATCTATCATTGCCAAAATCATTACTTTTGTCCAATTGGCTTTGAAGCAACCCCTGTCAAAGCTAATAAAGCATTCAGGTAAGCATTTCTGTTTGTTACAAGGATACTTGACCATATAAATATGTTGTAGAATGCAATTCAGAAATATTTAGTGCTTAGAAATTGGAAGACTTAGTGATTTGCTTTCCTTACATTAAGTAAGGTTATTCTTTACACATTTGAACTTACTCTTTTGCAGAATTGTAATTAGATCAAATTTTATTTAAACATTTAAAAAATTTATTTACTAGGGTGACTGAATTTCAGTACTCTTTTCACTCCTAAGCAAGTTTTTGTTTTTCATTCTGGGTTGAGATAATGCCAAGATAGTTAAAAGCAAAGTAAGAAATATCCTACTTGAAAATGCTGAAAACAGAAGCTGTGAATACTTTAAGTATTGATAGGCATGGTTATCCTCAGCCAGCTGAGGTTCTGGTTTGTTCTCACCTGGTTTGGTGGATTTGGTAATTGAAGAGGAGGAAGAGGTAGCACTGTTCTCTCAGATAAGATCAAAGGTTGGGCTGAGAGAATATGGCTTGGTCATCTGGGGGATAGGATGGCTTCTTTGAGACTGGAGGCGATGGGACCTTTGTATCCCACTCAAGAAATTTGGTGGGGTTGGGGTAGAGGGTTGTGGGGCAGGGATCCTGAGACAGGCAGGAACAGACTGGGAGAATCAGGATGCTAGGCATTGTATTTTTGTGAATGTGGAGCAAGAGGAAATCTACTGAGTTTCTCTAAATCCTGATACCTTTATTTCTCTGGAGGTGAGATATACTTGGTTTTGTCCTACAACATCACCTTACTCCAGACATCAATCACTTGTAAAACATAAAAAAGTAGGTACTTCTACTTTATTCCCTTTAGAGGAGAGTTTGTCACTACTGCCTGTACCTACAAATCATCTGAGCTACTTTTCAAACTGTGAAAATCCTTTGCGTGCTCCATTCTTGATGTATTTGGATTAGAATTCCCATGATGGGATTAGGGCATTGGCATGTTTAAAAGATTCACAGGTGAATCATTACTTTAGTATTTTATTTTTAAGATGTCTTTTGAAACTTTTTGATTATATAGTAAAAGTAGTTGAAGAATTATGGTAGCATGCTAGGATTTTTTTCCTTCTTAGATGCTGAGAGGTAGTGTACTTGTATGTTAATTTTTTTGACCCTAGATATGTAATAGTAGATCAAGACTGAAATTTATTTTCTCTTTGTGTTCAGACATTTGCTTAAGCCTAAACTGCAGTATCTATTATAGCATTAATGAATGCCATCTTTGAATAAACCTTAGTGTATCTTTTATTAATATATAATTGAAGTACTTTAATTTTTTAATTTTTAGTATTTTAATTTAAAAATTTTGAAATTCATTATTCAGTTTTGACCCAATTTCTTTAAGATTTTTATTTATTATTTTTAGAGAGAGGGGAAGGGAGAAAGGCAGAGAGGGAGAGAGACATCAATTTATAGTTGCCTTTCACCTGCCTCCATCCACAGACCTGGCTGAGACCTGGCTTGCAACCTGGTTATGTGCCCTGGCTGGGAATTGAACCAGCAACCTTTAGGTTCGCAGGCTGGCACCTTATGAAGTACTATTTTCAAGGAAGCAAATGACCTTCGTTTACTGAGAATGTATTTTAAATCTAGCAGGGGTCCCCTCTCAACACAAGAAGTAGAGTATTGGATCTTAATTGGAGAATCAAGTAGAAAACATCCTGCTATTCACTGTAAAAAGTATGTTAACTTACCTGTTTTTTTTTTTTTTTTTTTTTTTAATTTCTGCTGAAAAGCTTGTTGGAATTTTGATTAGAAAAAATCCAGACACCCCATAGTTTATTTTGTGGAGAATTACATCGTAATATGGACTCTTGTAATTTGTGAATATAGACTTTACCTCCATTTAGAGTTTTAATTTCTCTCCAATATTTTGTATTTTTCAATGCATAATTTTTAATGTATTTTTGTTAAAAATTTTTATAAGTATATTTTCTGATGCTATTGTGAATTGATTATTTTCATTTCTCAGTTATTTCTTGGTTGTATACAGAAATGCAGATGGTTTTCCTATATATGCCTTAAATCATGCATTTTTACCAAATTCACTTATTAGTTCCATTAACAGTTTTTAATACAGTTTGTAAATGCTTTGGATTTTCTACATAGTCATGTTGTTTGTAAATAAAAGGATGTTAACTTTTTAAGTATTTTGTAAATGTACTTGACTCTAATTTAATTAAGATATACAGAATGTTACTACTTAAGCCTGTAGGACATCATCTAATAGGTTGATAAATATTTATTTCATAGGGAGACTAACCATTTTTAAACTGAAAACTTTGATAATGTTGCATAAACAGAATTGTCATAAAATGAGTTTATTAGAGGTTAGTGGGTGAAATAATCCTTCACCCACTAGTGAGATACTCATTGCCATGGTGATACTGAAGAATATTGTTCATGTGAAGAGTTCTATTACAATGGTCTTTTGTACTAAAAAGAAAATTGTGCTTTATTCTTCCTTCTAAACTATAGATGGGCAGATATTGTAACTGATTTAAATACTCAAAATCCAGAATTTCTAGATATTCGGCACTTGGAGAGGGGGCTGCAGTATCGAAAAACCAAAAAGGTATGTGAAGGTATTTCCCAGCAGGCCAAAATGCAGTATTTTACTCAGCATTTACATTGTAAATAAAATAAACCCAGTTCAGACCATCTTAGACAGAAAAGTGAAAACTATTTTAAGGACACAGGGGTGTATTTAAAATTAAAGGGCAAGGAGGGTAACCTGGATTCATAAGGGACTTGTACCATGTAAAACAATTTTAACAGGGACCAAACAGCTGGTCTGGCTCATTCTTTTGGGAGTTATATGTTATTATCTTTTGGTCTGATTATTTCCTGAAGACCATCATGTTTATGTCTTTCAGATGAGCAGGCTAGACTGAGATAGGCCTGCTTCAGGCCTAGTTTGTCTTGGCCCAACTTGGGTCAGGTGTTCACTCCTGAGTCATATTAATTGTGGCATTGGGTCAGATTCATGTGTACAAATTTTCTGGGGATATTTCTCAGAGATAGATAGATTTTATGGATTGAGTAGATATCTTACCAATATAATCTTACTAACAAATGAAGGATGTGTAGGACAGGAAGAGGAATGATGGTGTTCGAATTAGGCAGAAGGGGAAGTTATAGTGTGTGAGAGGTATAAGGAGAAAGATGCTTTGGCTCGTTTATTGCCTAGTTAACTTTCTGAGGATTCTCAATAAAGAGGTGCAATAGAAAAGGAGTCAAGCTAGTAATCCTTTCTATTGGTGCAAATGGGTGACACAGTGCATTGATTCAGGATATTCTTGACTTTCTTGTTACTGTCAAATATTAACAAAGGTGTGGGCATTGTTATAATTTTGTAATGGCAGCCGGTCAGGGAAGATGCAGGATAATGTGATGATGTCTGAAAGGGTAAGTACTGTTTTGAGGCAGATGAAGCGGGGAAAATAAGGGAATTCATAGGAACAATTTGTTTCCTATCATTTTCTTCATCCAACTTTTTTCCTTCTCAGGTTGGGGGAAATTTACATTGTATTATAGCATTCCAGAGACTTAATTGGCAAAGGTTTGGCCTTTGGAACTTTCCCTTTGGAACCATTAGACAAGAGTCACAACCTCCAACACATGGCCAGGGAATTGCCAAATCTGAAAGTGAAGACAATATTTCTAAGAAGCATCATGGACGTTTGGGTCGTTCTTTCAGTGCTGGTTTCCATCAGGACTCGGCATGGAAAAAGATGTCCAGTATCCATGAGAGAAGGAACAGTGGCTACCAGGGTTACAGTAATTATGGTGGGAATGATTGACCATTACTGAAAAACTTGTATTACACACAGGACTGTATTGAGACAATAGAAGATCTGATTAAGTCTACACTATATAGGCACAGATTTTGTGGTACAAAATATAACCCTGTAAATCTCCAGTATATAACATTGCATATGATAATGATGGGTGATTTCAAATATATAAGCAGATAAGCAGAGATTATCATTTTAAATTTAAGAATATATAAACATTCTGGACAAAATCCAATAAATGCAGATTTACTTAATAACATTAAATAGTTAAGCATGGTGTGATTTTTTACAATTTGATCCTAAGGCATTTGTTGCAGATAGTTTTATTCCTAAACTCATGATGTAAGGCACCACCTGACCCTTAAAAAAATTATGGGGCTGCTGATTCCTAGTTTTCTTTCACGGTTAAAACTCATTTAAAATCTTTCAGTGAGTCTAATAGTTTTTTAAGTTGTATCTTGTTTGCCTCATTTGTTTCCTGTTTAACTTTCTCAGGATTCTCAATAAAGAGGGGAAAGAGAAAGGACTCAAGGAACTAATCCTTTCCATTGGTGCAAATGGGTGACCTAGTGCAGTGTTTTAGGGTATTCTTGACTTTCTTGAGTTGGTATGTTACTATCAAATATTGACATGAAGTTTAGGTCTTGAAAGATTTCTGTAAGTCTACAATAAACCCTGTTTTAGGGAGAGTAAAAGAACAGTGGATATAATTCCTATAGCCAAGATAATCTGTGAAATGAGATCTGATACTGATTGGTCCCTCAATGTAGAGACATATATTGATAACAGCATTAAAGATGCATTCAGAATATCTCATCACTCAGAGGGCAACTACCCATATTCCAAATTCTTGAGGTGTTTTCTTTTTAAAAACATAGACACTTAGTTTTTGAAGTGTGTTAAATAGTTCACAAGTGTGGATTTCATATATTTGAGCTCCTCTGTACTTGGCTGTCAAGTGTTTCCTATGTTGTCAACCTGTGAACTAACAAATGACTAGAATCTCTCATTCTTTCATATCAGGGGCTGTCTCTGATCTTAAATCAGTGACTTGATTATTACAAGGTGCAGAATACATTGGTACCATATTGCAATATATCTCAAGAAGGTTCAGATTTTTATTTAAAAATATTTTAATTTCTTTTTAGAATTTTATATCTACTTACCCACTCAGACATACCTAAACCTACAAGAGGGGATACATATTATGGTTGTTTTTTTGAAGGGGCTATTTTGCTTGAAATGCAAAGGATTGAAAGATCTGTAGGTTGTTGATTTTGTTACTTCATACTGGAACTATTAAGACATTTTGATCAAATAAAATTTTGTCTTCTACTTTTAATCATGTGAATGTTTTCAACCTTTGTTTTAGGAAGGGAGTATTATGGTTTTGTTTGAACACATAATAATTTGTTAATTCCAAGTAGTGTAAGAAACCATCTTGTATCTGACTTTCATGGTTAATGGAATAATATGAATTATGACTATAATTTTAGAGTTGTGTAAGAGTTTATAATAGGAAATTTAATTCTTTTTAGCTTGAAACAAAAGAAGTTGTCAATTTTTAAGGTCAAACATGTTTGAATATCAGCAATTTCATATAGTTTGGATATTTCAGAGAATAGAAAGATCCAATAGGAAAGAAGACAATTGCAACATTAAATAAAGAACAGAGTGACACCTAAAAGGATGAGTTTATACAGATTGCTTATTGTTCATAAACACTTTTAATAAAGATGTTGATATATATATGATCACTTAATGACTTAGCTTACAAGGTTGACAATTAAGAGCACACTGGGGTTTACAGAGACTCTTCCAGAAACAATAAGCATTCTCTTTCAATATTACACTCCTGTCATATCTATTTTCTTGGTCAACTTCATTTAGGAGTCTCTAAAGAAGCACTAAAAATTTAAATACTGGCTCTGCACATACTAGCTGTATCATTGTGGGCAAATTAAGATGAATTTTTTTTGTGTTTACTCAGTAAAATGGGGACAGTATTATCTATTTTATAAATTGTTTTGAAGAATAAGTTAATACATGTAAAGTGTTCAGAACAGTGCTTTGTAAACTGCAATTGCTATTTAAGTGCTTACTATCATTATTACTCCAGAAGGTACGTATTTTACTGTTCAGAAACTTGAAAGCCCATTCAACAGCATTGCAAGGAACCAAATCCTTGCAAACCAGCCAGACATACCTTAGTTGCTGGTCAGCAATGTGTTAAGAAATATTGCTCTGATTGTTCACACACCCACATTGGCTTTTAAAAAAATCTACCTCTCAGATAATAAAAATGTTACATAAATGTTTCACTTACATAAAATCCTGAAACTGTTTATTTTCCCATAATTCCTGATTATTAGGCCAAACTAGTGTAGTAGCTAATGCCTTCCCACTTGCCTTCTCCAGACATTAGAGGGGCTCAGACAAGGTGCTCTAGGATACATCACATTCTGTATCTCAGTTTTACCCATAGTGTTTTCTCAGTCATTCACTCAACAAATTGGGCATTATTAGCCACTTGGTGTTTCTGGTTAAATTGCTGACCTCAGAACATCCCCAAGAAGAGGGTGACATCTCCATTTTATTCACAGACTCTCACTGGTGAAGAAACTTGTTTAGGGTCATTGGGTATCTTTGTTTGCTAGGGCTACCATAACAAAATACCACAGGCTGGATGGCTTAAACCAAGAGAAATTTATTTTCTCCAAGTTTTGGAAGCTAGAAGTTCAAGATTGAGGTTTTAACAGGTTTGGTTTCTCCTCAGTCTTTCTCCTTGGCATGCAGATGGCTGCCTTCTCACTGTGTCTTTACATGATGTTTTCTCTGTACACACATCCCTGGTGTCTGTATCCTGATTTTCTCTTCTTATAAGGACCCCAGTCAGTGTGGATTAGGCTCACCCTAAGGGCCTTAATTTCAACTCAATCAACTTTTAAAAGGCCCTATGTCCAAACAGTCACATTCTGTGTTACTGGGAATTAGGGCTTCAAGATAATTTTGGAGGACACAACTCATCCCAGTAACACAACTATCTGATTCAGTCTGGATGTGGACTAATGTCTGCCCTGACTTGGAAATTCATTGAGCAGGATGCAAGATGCACTGCAGAGCTTCAGAATAGAGGATGAAGAGGTTATTTAGGCAATACTTAGGGGATCCTTGCTAAGTGTCAGGAGTTGGGGATAAGTCAAAATATGGTCTGTGGCTTCAGTAACTACACTCTACAATGGTGGAAGACAAAAGTTGAATAGGCAATTATATTAAGCTCTGTAAAATACAGTAAGAATAGTTTCTGGGCATTATGTTACACATGGTGGAAATACAAAAAAGCACTTTGTTAGGATTATCCCTGATAGAATATTAGTTATTACTAGGTCAACTAAACATGGCTACTGTGAAACATCTGTTTGGGTACAGCAATGATATTGCTAAAAGCTAATTTATGTATATATTTTTTCTGTCACAAAGCATTAACAAAATTATCTGCTCATTTAAATCAGCCTTTTTACTGAGTCTGAACCTTTTTTTTTTTTTTTAAAGATTTTACCTACTATTTCCAGAGAGAGGTGAAGGGAGAAAGACATCAATGTCTGAATGCCTTTCACCTGCCTCCAGCTAAGGACCTGGCTGGAGACCTGGCTTGCAACCTGGTTATGTGCCCTGGCTGGGAATTAAACCAGTGACTTTGGGTTTCACAGGCCCGGGGGGCCTTATCCACTGTGCCACGGGCCAGGGTTTGAACCTAGTTTTAACAGTTTAAATTTGAACCAATATGTATAACATTACCACTTATTGCATAACCACCGGTGTAAGCGCTTTATATACAATCAGCTCTGGTCCTAGTTAAAATAGTCTGCAAGATGGGTTTTTTGCCCAATTTACAGATGAATTAACATAAGTTCTCAATAAATGTTACTTGAACAATGTTATACTCTATAACGTGATGTGGTCGGTATCTGGATCCCAGAGCCATTGCCTTTCCAGAAACTGCTCTGTCGATTAGTTTCTCGTCTTTCCTGATTTACAAGCTGTGGAACCCTAAATTTTACATGCCTGAGGAATGGAAACAACAGTTCAAGGGTTAAGGCTTTTACATCGTATTATTACAAGTTATCTCGATATTACAAGTTAATCCAACAAAGACTTCCAGCAAAGCATCCACCTTTCTATGTTCGCGTCAGGTATAAAACAATACTTAGTATTATTAAGTTTTCACCAGTGACGACCGGTGGGGAAATGCTGATACCGAAAAAGCGTGTAGAAAATCATCACCTCATCAAGCTGACATCTACTACTTAGTTTTAACGTTTATCAGTAACAGTGCCCGCATGGAGGAACCAACACTAACAGGCAAAACATTGGGGCGGAAGGGAATTCACACTTCCGGAGTCCAGCGACGCCGCAAATAAACCAGCAGCGCAGTAAAGCAATACTTCCGCCCTGCGTGCGCGTGATTATCCGACGGAATCCGAGAAGTTCCATTTCGCTTGGGTTTACGCACTCACTCAGAAAAACAGGTTACGACGGAGGGAGGCCTTCAGGCTCCTGTCTCATCTCCGTTGTTCCTCAACTCAGTCTTCCGTTAAGAGTGCAAACGTCTGCGAGAAAGAGGACCTGCTCCTCTCTGCTTCGGCCTAGTCCCCATTCTCTTCCATCTTTTTTCAGGGAGACGGTGTCAACCTCTGGGAACAGCCTTTCCTGAATTGGTGCAGGGTGTCTCTTCCGGAGTTCGGGGCCGGTGGTGCAGAGGGCTGTAAAAGAATTGGAATTAAAGGTCTCCCTTGTCCTTGCCACCCATTTGCGCTCTGAAGACACTCCTACCTCATGGGAGTCCAGGGGCTCTGGAAGTTGCTGGAGTGCTCCGGGCGGCAGATCAGCCCGGAAACGCTCGAAGGGAAGATTCTTGCCGTGGGTATCCTTCACGCAGCGTCAGTACTCGGGATGCAGTGAGTCGTGTCGCGAGTACTCTGGTCCTCCTTGCGCGCAGACTGGTGTTACTAGAAGGAAGGTGTCGACCAGAGGTGAACTGTAGAATCTCCTGGACGTTTTCTGTCCCCAACTCCTGAGTTGGAATCCTAGTTTTATCACTTAAGATCAGTGCTTTACGTTTCTCAAAGCTTTAGTTTTCTCAGCTGGAAAGTGGAGGTGATGGAATCGGCACACACAAGTGGTAAATAAAGAGATTGTGTAAATGAAGGAAGCTTACAATAGTGTCTAGCACTGTTACTGTGGTAAAGTATTATTCCAACTAGGAAGTCAGCATGGAGGAAATGAATTGGGCTTCCTACCGGTAGTTTTCTCTGCTGTATTGAGTGTTGCACCATTTATGTTAGAGGAAGGATCGTGTGGTCAGGTTATACACACACACACGTATATATATATATATATATATATATATGCACAAACACGTATATATAGTGGAATAGGAAATTGTTTTCCTCTTAGCTGGTCTGATGGATTTTTAAAGGACTGTTGTTTGTCTGCATGCTTGGTTTTATTCATGTGTTTGGAATGAAGATTTTTTTCCTTCATTAGCAAAACTTGCGACTGCTATTTCTGAAATTTTATTTTTTAAAATTGTTTATTCTTTGCTAGAAGCTGGTGGTCCCTTACACCAGTTCCCTAAATGAGAACCTATACATTTGCAACATAATTAATATTATATTTTTTGCAATGTAAATTATCTTGAAGTACATATGTGATGGATTTGGACTTAAAAACTTTTTATGCAGGGTAGCTTGGAGGAAAATAAAAGTTTTATTTATTAAAGCATCTATCATATTGCTACCCTGTAGTGTTTCCTCAAATCTCTGCTTTTATAGATTTTCTTACAGAACTATATGTGAATGAAAGCAATTTTCAGTCATAGGAGCCCTTAAAACTTTAGCAAAGATTTTGGCCATTTTATATTGCGTTCTGTATGAAGAATTATTTGTAAAATAATTGAGATGACACATTGAATTCATTCCACATTTTTAGGAAGTTGTCCAAAGTAAGGAAAACAATTTAGATTACAGTCATACTTTGTACTCGTCAGCCTCAGAACTTGTCAAGCTCTGTACTGATTACCTTTTGATGAGAAAAATATATTTAAACCCTTGGCACTTGCTCAGGTGGGACTCATTGCATGCCCTTGGGACTCACAGCACTTGCTAGAACTTGTGTGTTATGAGGCCACTCTGCAGGAGAAAATTTCTTGCTTCATATAATCGGTTTTGGTACTTGTCAAGGGATCTGGAATGAATTAATGACCAGTACCAAAGTTTCACTGTGTCTATTTTCAGAAGTCTCAGAAGCTCTTTTCGGACATAAAGTCATTTTATGGGGTTTTGGGGCTTTTTTGAAAGAATGATTTATTTAAAAAGGATTGTCAGAGATACTCAAGTTTTATTTTAGTTATTTATTTGATACTCAAGTTTTAATGTATATGTTTGAAGGTTATTATAACTTGAGTATATTTGGTTATATAATTGATTTGGCTTTGTTCATTATCATGGGAATTCAAATATCTGAAATAAATTCAGATTTTTTTTTTTTCTAATGAGGAAATTACCCATGACATATAAGGTTTATAATTTACTCTTAGATCCCTAAAATAAATAGGTCATTTTGTCATCTATATAGCCAAGTGCCTTATTTATGTACAATCTAAATGTCTGAAGTCTATGTCAGATACTTAAGGACCTTAACATTTGTAAAATGCGTTAAAATCTATTAGCAAAATGTCATACTCTCTTTAAGTCTCTTAAGTCTCTTTAAGTCTGTGAGGCATCAGATAGGGATGGTAACATGGCCATCATTGTTCTGGCATCAGGGTAGAGCCTGGGGTAGACATACACATACGAAGAGGGTGTGGTATGGGGAGCTCAGATAGCCTGGGTAGCTAGTGCAGATTGGAGGAAAGGAGAGGGCTTAAGAGAGATCACTCCTGAAGTCAACACTTTAGTGGTGGGTTAGAGGGGCTGGCAAAGAGAATGAGCTAGAAAATCAGCAATGTCATGTCCCTTTGACTTATAGACAAATAGAACATAATTTGTAAAAAGTTTCAAAATATAAGAAAACTTTAAGAAGGAAACATAAATTACATGTAATCACAGTGGAGATAAGTTCTAATATTTTGATGCCCAAATTTCTAGTTTTTTTATAGTTAACATAATGTGTGTTACAAATTGGAATTTTATTTTCCATGCTTTTAGAACCTGTTTTACTTCCCTTAATAATGTTTTGTAACTGTCTTTTCACTGTATATGCTTCTGCTTACTTTCATCTTTTTAAATTAAATTCTTTTAAAATGTATGCTATTACTGTTGTCCCAATTTTTCTTCCTTTGCCCTTCTCCCTCTGTCCCTCCCATCCCTTTCTACACTGTCGGTTTCTACACTGTTGTTCATATCCATGGGTGATACATATGTGTTCTTTGTTTTCACTTTCTTTCAACCAGTCCCACCCCAACACCTTACAGCCATCAGTCTGTTCCTTGTTATTTTTGCCTCTTACTCTGTTTTCTGCAACTTCTGTATTTAAGGACTTCTTGGTAATTCCAGCAAATTAGTATGCCATAACTTAATTTTTAAAAAGACAATGGAAAACTTACATTTTAAAAGCTTCATTACTATAAACAGGCATTCTTATAAGTAATTCTTATAAACCAATGATGATTTCCTGAGGATAAACATCTGAAAGTGGAATTTTTAGATAAAATAGAATACATGTTAACTTTTTTACTATGAATTGCCAAGGTTTTCTCCAAAAGAGTTGCATTAACTTATAATTTACTATATTTCTGTAGAAATTATTAGTTTTTTAAAAGGTATATATTTGCAATTATTAGACTTCTTAAATGATACATGTTATGTGTCTGTAAGATTTCTAAATTCAGTTTGTGCATAATAGTTCAAATAAAGTTAATTGGTTTTAGGTAGATTCTGTCAGGACTAAATATTTTTTACATTGCAAACAAATTGTAATGAGCTTTTACTTTTAACATTTGAATGATTATCAGTTATTAGGAATTTGAAATTGGGAGGATGAGGGAAGAAATTCCAAAATATTTTTTGTTAACAATTCTTTTAGATATTAGCATTTGGTTAAACCAAGCACTTAAAGGAGTCCGAGATCGCCATGGGAACTCAATAGAAAATGCTCACCTTCTCACTTTGTTTCATCGACTATGCAAACTATTATTTTTTCGAATTCGTCCTATCTTTGTGTTCGATGGGGATACTCCATTATTGAAGAAACAGACTTTGGTAAGAATTATCAGTTTATTTCTTTGCACAATCTTAGGAAGAAAGAAAAGTTAAAAAAAGAAAGAAAAGTTCAGATAAAATTTTAATTTTCCCTTTAGAATTCTGCAAATCAAGACTTATTTTGATATATACCCAATTAATTTAAATTATGTTGAATAATTGCTTTTCCTTTTTTTATTTTTTTTAAGATTTTATTTTTTATTATTTTTTTAGAAAGAGGGGAAGAGAGAGAGGCAGAGAGGGAGAGAGACATCAATGTATGGTTGCTTTTCACCTGCCTTCAGCCACAGACCTGGCTGGAGACCAGGCTTGCAACCTAGTTATGTTGCCCTGGCTGGAAATCAAACCTGTGACCTTTGGGTTCACAGGCCAGCGCCTTATCCACTGCGCCACCGGTGAGGGCATGCTTTTTCTTTTAAAAAAAGGCTTATATATGGTGCCCTGGCTAGTGTGGCTCAGTTGGTTGGAGCATCCTCCCATGGACTGAAAGGTGGCGGGTTCAATTCCCTGTTCGAGCACATGCCTAGGTTGTAGGTTTAGTCCCTGGTCAGGATATGAACAAGAGGCAGGCAATCAGTGTTTCTCCCCCTCTCTCTATCCCCCGCCCCTTCTAAAGTCAATAAGCATATCTTCAGGTGAGGATAAAAAACATTAAAAAGAAAGGTGTATATGTAAGACTATCATGAGTACAATGATAAAATTTAACTTCTAATAAAAATACTGAAATTGTTACAGTTGAGAGTTTATCCTTTAGAGTATCTTAGGTGTTCTTCATTTGTTTCAGTAATGTTGCTATTGCTCAGAGCATTATAGAAAACCAATAGAGGAAATCCCTTCTTGAATCTGAAATTAAGGGTCCTCTGATAGTGAGCCTTTTTTTAAAGGTGAATGGAGTTTTAGAAGTGAGCAATGTTATGTGTTGCCAACTTTGAATAAATAAAAGGATGAGAATGAGTTTCTTTTATTCTGAAATTAGTTTAAAAAGTGTTTAAACAATGTTGTGAACTTTGGAGTAATTTGATATATGACCTTTATAATGTTGAAAATGTCAGCTGATCACCTTCTAATTATTCAGACAAATATTGTCTAAGTGAGGACTTAAGATAAAAGTAGGGACTTGTAAATGCTTTCAGACATTTGTTGCCTCAGTAAAAGGTCTAGACTTGAATGTTGTAGTTTTTAATTATTTAAGGCATATTCTATAACAGTTAGCCTTTGGAAGAATTGGAAAGAAGAAGAGAACTCCAGAACTTACCTACTAGTCGTAAGTTTGTGTGTACCCTTACACAACGTATCTCCACTTTTTCTACTCCTGAAAAAGAAGTTAGCTCTACCTTAGCAATCAAATCACAATATGTTAAGTGTATCAAACCAACACATTGTACATGTGTTGTTTTAATCTACATTTCTTATCAATTAAATCTCAATTTCGGAAAGGAAAACGATGTTTTGGTGTTTCTGCCTTATATTCAACCATAAATAGGCATGGAAACTATTCCATTTTTCCCTATTTGGACATTTCTCACAAGGTATTCCATTACACTTCTTTCTTTCTTTCTTTTTTTTTTTTTTAAGATTTTATTATTTTTAGAGAGGGAGAAGGGAAAGAGGCAGAAAGGGAGAGAAATATCAATGTTTGGTTGCCTTTCACCTGCCTCCAGCTATGGACCTGGCTAGAGACCTTGCTCGCAACCTGGTTATATGCCTTAGCTGGGGAATTGAACCAGTGATCTTTCTGTTCACAGGCCAGCACCTTATCCACTGTGCCATCAGCCAGGGCCCATTTTAGGATTTCTTATGGCATAATGTTGAATATTGAAGGATAGAGTTACATGTAAGTAATGTATTTTTATGAAAACCAATGTTAGAAATTGGTTTTGGCATAGCAGTGCCATTTGTAAGAATAAGTTAGCTGAAAGAATCCTTTTTGGGAAGCACTTAATTACATTTCATTAAGTTTTAGGATCCTGGAGGACATTTAAAAGGAACTGGAAGTGCATTACTTTACAAATATATAATAGCCAGTCCATTAAATAATAGCCAGATGGAGAGTGGGTGTTCTTTATGAGACTCCTGAAGATACCAATACAGCAATTACAGGACATACTGTTGAATAAAACTAACTATAGTCTAAAAACTCAGAAAACCAAATTCTATGGGGAAGGAAAATCACAGGAATGTTTTTAATACATGCTGAGGTAAAGCCTTGTGCCCATTCTTTTCGCAGGCTAAGAGAAGGCACAAAAAGGACTTGGCAACCAGTGACTCCAAGAAAACTACAGAGAAGCTTTTGAAAACATTTTTGAAAAGACAAGCCATCAAAACTGCTTTACAAAGCAAAAGGCAAGAGGGAAATTCCATTAATTTTAAAGATTAATTTGAGCCTTTTTAATTTTTGCATTGGATTCCTGTGGCTGCCTTTTCCTAATTTTAACTCTCAGTAAAAAATAGTGAAATGAGAAGAATAAGTGGGATGGATGTTCTCTTTCACCTAGTAATTTGAAGTTGTGAAAATTATCTGTTATGTGTGAATTAGCTTTGAGAATGAGAATGAAAAGCCATACTATTGTATTGCATACATGTTTTACTTTTTAAAAATTCTTATTTTATTTTTATAATGCTGTGTGTGTGTGTGTGTGTGTGTGTGTGTGTGTATGTATATGTTTGTGTGTGCATGTGCGTGTGCACCTGTACTTGAGACTGTGGCCCAGGTACTGAGGAGCTACAGCAAGCATCCTATTTCTCTTGGTTGTACTTATTTTCACAGCAGTGGCCTGGGCAGCCAGGTCAGCAGGGGAGAAACCCATTGCCCCTGTGTTTTTTCCCTTTGTCATCTCCTTAGCATGGTTTATATAACCATGCTGTTGATTCAAAGTAGTATTATCTGTCATCTCTGTTGAAGCATGTGTGTATACTTTTCAGAGAGGAAGCACTACCCAGTCTTACCCAAGTTCAAAGAGATGACATCTATGCTTTGCCACCTTTAAAAGAGGAAGAAAAAAACAGGTAAATATTTATTTTAAAATATTTATTATCACTGTGTTCAGACAAATTTAAACCTTTGTTTTATTATCATGTTAAGATATGTGGGAATTAATGCATCTAAAATAAGCATTCTTGACACCATTTAGAATATTTTTCAAAAATTAACTTTTTAGTAACTTATGTTGGTGTTTTGGTGGTTTGTGATGGTTTCTTTTTTATTTCTGTAGAGCCTCTGCTAGCACTGTTTATTTGTAATTCATGAAGATGTGATAAATTTTAGATTTTTTATACTTTGATTACATGTGCTATCTCTACCTCTTTCTCAGCCCTGTGTCTTCTCATTCACACCAACCACACTAAAAGGCCACATACAACAACTTTCTTGCTAAATCCAGTAGATACTCTATTTAACATGGTGCATGCTGAGAACCTCTCTGGTCACTCTTTCTCAGGCTTCCTTACGGACTTTTTCAGGCTGGCTTTTACACAACAGGATCTTCTGTGGTTGTTGTATAGGAGGAACAGTTTGTGCCTCCTATCCAGGCCATTTCTGTCTATAGAGGCTCCTGAGAGAGGCTGGATAACTTTTGAGTCAGTCCAGTTCTTTTTTTTTTTTAATTCGTTCTTTCTAACCTCACCTGAGGACTTGGTTATTTTAGAGAGGGGAAGGGAGGGAAAGAGAGCGGGAGAGACACATGGGTGTGAGAGAGAAACATTGTCCTATTGCCTCTTGCATGCTTTCTGACCAGGAAGGAAGCTGCAACCTAGAAATGTGTCCTGACTGGGAATTGGGCCTGAGACCTTTCGGTTTACAGGATGATGCTCCAACCACCTGAGCTACACTGGCCAGGACTTAGCCTAGTTCTATTTATCTTTATCACTGACACCATAATCTTGTCTGTAGGTTACTATACAGGCTTTCAAATACTTTCTGTCTCTGGTCCTACCCTTTTGTAGGAACCCCTTTCTGCCAAGCCCACCCTCTGCTTTGTAGTGTAGATTCTGTTGAACCCCAAATCTGATATTGTCATTTCCTTGCTTAAAAAACTTATTAGCTTCTCATTTTTCTTTCTTTTTTTAAAATAAAACTTTATTTAGCCTTTTAATCATGTTATGTTTTTTAAAAAATTTACTCATATATTTTTTCATTACCATTTAGTTCCCTTATAGCCCCCTCCTCCTAGCAGTCACCACACTGTTATCTATTTATGTCCATGCATTCTTTTTCCTTTTATTCAATCCCTCTGCCCCCCTAACAACACTCTCCCCTCCCCGTTACCCGACCCACCTGTCATTCTGCTCACCATCTAATTACATGCTTTTCTAAACAATGTAATTACAGGAGATTCCAGAAAGCTTTCATAACCTGATCTCCCAAATTAGGGTGAGGTGACTCTTATACTTTTGGCTATCTGCTCTTCCTTTGTGATGTAAGTTCTTAGATCATATAAGTATTGTGATTTCTCACTTACACGTGTTCCCACCAGATTGTGAGACTAGTGATGTCTCTTGCCATCTTATTCACCATTGTAGCCCCTAACTCAACCAATATTTTGTAAGTAGTCGTTAAATCACAGATACTGTAAGAATATATTTGACTTTCAGTTCAGAAGAAGAAGATGAAAAAGAATGGCAAGAAAGAATGAATCAAAAACAAGCATTACAGGTATTTAAATAATTCTCAAATTCAGAATTTATGCTATTATTTGAATGAATGGCATTAAAATGAATATTTTTAATACGGTAGTATGAATTTATATATAAAATATTATATATAAATTATATATTATAAAAGTTTTTGATAAAAATAAAAACATGCCTTTTTGTGTGTGTTTATGTGTTTTGTGTGTGTTTATGTGTTATACATGTATGCATGTATTTTATATATACATATATATGCATACACACATATATGGAATTGTACATATCTAGAATCCAAAATAAGCCATTTTCTTTTATACCTACCAGCCAATAAATAAAAATAGTTATACATGCTTGTGTAAAATATAGAACATACACCGTTAACAAATAACTTATCGTAACATTTTGCTATATATTAGTCCATGCCCCATCCCTTGAATGGTTGATATAGTTGAGTGTGTATGTATTTGTGTATGTATACAGTACATGTATACATACGAGGGAGGATCCTCCCCCTAAAATGGGGTTTATTTATAAGAAATTGTGTATTTATTCTTACGTGATTATTTTATTTATTTTATTTTTAATTTTTAAAATTCTTATGTCTTTAATGTTCAGTCACCTTTAGAGTACTCTTCATTTCATAAAATACACCCATTGAGATGTTTATTCCATTGCTAAAAACAGTTTTTAAACTTTGATTTTGATGCTTTTTAAAAATGCTATGCCTTTTTTTTCACCTCTTCCACATCTGCAAAACATTTCTCTTTGAGGACATTTTTCATCCAAGGAAACAAAAGTCACTCAGGGTGAATGGGGAGATTGGGTGAATTGGGAGGTTGGGGCACAGGGATTATATAGTTTCTGATCAAAAACTGCTGAGTACTAAGTGCAATGTGGGCAGGTGTGCTTATAAATCACCAATCATGAAATGAGCAAAAGCAGTGAAAGAGTATTCAAAAAAATGCTACCTGGCAAGGGAAGCCTGTACTACAAGAGGCCCACCCTGCAGGAAATAATTCCAGTTTTATTTTTGTGTTCCCCGTGGTATACGTATGTAAGTGTATGTCGGTCGTATGCTTCTTGCCCCAAGCCAGCCCAGAGTGGGTCTGCTCCTGGTGGGGGGTGGCCAGAGCAAAAAAAAAAAAAAATACATGCTTCAGTTATCTATTGCTTTGTAACTTAGTGGTGGGAAAAAGATCATTTATCATCATTATCTCTTGTTCTGGGGGTTGATGAACTCATTGAAGTAGTTCCCTCTAGCGTCTCTTTGTAGGTGCCTTCAGACTGTAGTTAGTTGGGCCTCTTCATAGGCCTCCTCATTTGTATGTCTGTATGTCTAGCTGTTATGCTAATTGTCAGCCAGAATACCTGCCTTTAGCATCTAGATATGGCTTGAGCTCTTCCACAGCATGATGCTATGTTCCAGGGACAGACATCCCAAGAGGAAGTGCCAGTCGGGACTTGGATTTCCTTTTCTAGTCAGGTTGGGAAGTTGCGCAGCACCCCTTCCACCACATTCTGTTCATTACAAGCTAGTTAAGGCAGCCTGTATTTAATGCAAGGGAAATAAGACAAGATGAGGGTCAGAGAACCTGTGGAGATGTTTTAGAATATAGGTGGTATTAAAATATGTTTCAATACCATATATATTTTAATAGATAACATCTTTACAAATTGAGGTACTGTATATACAAGCTTTTGAAATTTTTTTCAAGTTTCTCAAAATAGGTAATCTTTTATTTTCAAGTTTACTATTTTCTTGTATGTTCATGTCATTTTGGTACATCCGATTAAAGACTTTTGAGCTAAAACTGTGGGATCTCTCAACTGATAGTAATCTTGGTAAAGAACATGAACCTTGCGCTCAGAAAGATCTTCATTTAAGTCCAGGCTCTCTTCAGTAGCTGTTTGATTTTAGACAAATTAACTTCTCCAAGGCTTATTATTTTTTTCATAGACAAAAATAATACCAAGGAGTTCCTTGTAGAGATGATGGGAGCATTAATGAGGGGAAGCATGGGAAGCTCTGAGCGTAATGACTAGTCTGTTCTAAGGGCTTGGTGGCTTGCACATATGTGCAACATATGAGTATATACATACAGGAGAGCAAATTGTATCATTTTATTTTTTTTTAACCCATGAAGACTTTTAAAGTACTTTTGGTTAATGAGCTAAAATTTAGAAATGTTTTAGTTTTCTATGTCTATGAAATTTCTCACTTTTAATTTTAGGTTTAGAGCAAAATAAAATTAATTAAGGAAATAATAAATATTTGTTTAAATTCATAAGGCTTTTCCCTTACTCAAAGCCTTTTAACTGGCTATAATGCTCTGTCCTTGAGTAGACTTTTTGTTATATTTCATGTCCCTGTTCAAGGTCATTTATTTATTTATTTATTTATTTATTTATTATTTTTAGAGAGAGGGGAAGGGAGAGAGAGAGGCAGAGGGAGAGAGACATCAATTATGGTTGCCTATCACCTGCCTCCAGCCACAGACCTGGCTGGAGACCTGGCTTGTAACCTGGTTAGGTGCCCTGGCTGGGAATTGAACCAGCAACCTTTGGGTTCTCAGGCCGGTGCCTCATCCACTGTGCCACCAGCCAGGGCTCAATGTCATTTTTTTTAGTGAGGGTCTTCTCAAGTTTTTTTCTGTTCTTCTAATTTTCTTTTCTTTTCTTTTTTTAAAGATTTTATTCATGATTTTTAGAGAGAGAAGGGCAGAGAGGGAGGAAGAAAGGGAGAGAAACAGAGAGAGAAACATCAGTGTATAGTTGCCTTTCACCTGCCTCCAGCAATGGACCTGGCTTACAACCTGATTATATGCTTTGACTGGGAATCAAACCAGTGACCTTTGGGTTCGCAGGTTAGCGCCTATCCACTGAGCCACCAGCCAGGGCTTAATTACCTTTCTTATCAGAATATTCCGCTTTATTTTTTGTCATTATCTTGTTTATTTATATGTCTTTTTTTATGCATTAGAGTAGGGACCTCACCTGGCATGATCTCGATACTACCCTAGCACCTAGAACAGTAGAGGTGCCTGGTAAGTATTTTTTCCTTTGAATGAATGAACGTTTGAATGGTTATATTCCCTAATCTGCGATTCACTTTGATGCCTATGGCAAATTGTGTACCACTGTGTTTAGCCTATTGTAAATTATGTAGAAGTCTGTTCACAATATAAGCACAAAAAATATCTGTCATGGAGAATGGCAGTAAGTGTATGAAATGTTAATTTCACGATGTTATGTTTTACTCTTTATAGGAAGAGTTCTTTCAGAATCCTCATGCAGTAGATATTGAGTCTGAAGACTTCAGTAGCCTGCCCCCTGAAATAAAGCATGAAATCTTGACTGATATGAAGGAATTTACCAAGCGAAGAAGAACATTATTTGAAGCAATGCCAGAGGTAAAATATATAATAGCACATAATGCATAGAATTGAGAATTGCAGCCACATTTTTCATTAGGTAAAAGAAAATCAATAAGCATTACTTATACAATATGTTTCCAGTAAAAAGCATTTGTATATCTCAGAGATCCTATGCAGCATCATGTATTTGTAAGTTTGAACTTACAACAAACTTACTCAAAGAAGACCTTCTTGATTTTCCACCCAGGATCATGTCTTGTCTCCTGCTTTGTGTTCTCATAGTGCCCTACAACTTCTCTTTATAGTTTTTAGAACCCATATGTGCCTGTTTTGCTCACCTCTATTTTCAGCACCTAGTTCAATACCTTTCACAAGTGTATGCTTTAGTGGGTCAATTCTTAGGTTAGTTCATTAACATTACTAATATTCATTATAGAATAATAATAATATATAATCGAATCATGATAGAAAAGTTTGTTTTAATTGGAAATTCCATGTATTATAGTTTCTGTGCTGCAAGGCCAGCAGAAATGCCTTGCAGAAATGCAGTCGTATCTCTATGTTCCTTCTTCCTCTTTCTGGACAGTGGTAGTAGGGAATTTAGTGGTAAATTCTTCAAATTAGAGCATCTTGATAGTGGCTCCACAGCCATAGCAACCCTGGGTGGATGATTCGCAGAGTTGGATTATGTCTCCAGATAATGCTCCACTCTTAATTATTATTGTCTTTAGTTGGTATATGAGTTTTGTTTTCCTTTCTACTATTACCACCTGTTATTTCTAACCTTGTACTTTTTTTAAACTCACTGTAGGTAGAATATAAATTTTTGCAGCATTATTATTCCTAATGAATGTATATAGTATTATTTTTTCTACAAACTTTTGAACATTTCTTAAATTGATAATAAGAAAAAGGCAGTAGGTACTTCTTTTACCACAGTTCCTTTCATTCTATTTTTCCAGGAAGAATGTGAAATACAGGATGTAGCTAAGGTATACAGAAATGACAAAGGAGAGAAATTATTTATTTTGGGTGGAAGCTATAGCTCACTGGTGGTGGCTCCTAATTGTGTTCTATAGGGATGGAGTTGGGGAAGCTGTTTGCTCTCCCTGAGTAGCCTGTCTCATTCCTCACCAATTACCTGTGGTGTGGAGAGACAGAGTGGTGGCTGCAGTAGCAAGGGTGGCAGTGGTGGCAGCAGCTGCAGTGACATGTCCAGAGTAAATTCCAAATATGATCATTTATTCAAGTTGCTTCTGATTAGAGACTCTGGAGTTGAAAAGTCTTGCCTCTTTCTTAGGTTTGCCAATGATACATTGGCACTATTGGTATGGGTTTCAAAGTAAGAACTGTAGAGTTAGATGGGAGAATGATCAAACTTCAAATGTGGGACACAGCAGGCCAAGGAAGATTTTGAATGATCACCTTCATTTGTTACAGAGGAGCCCCTGGCATCATAGTTGAGTTTGATGTGATAGATCAATACTTTATTAATTCTTTTCTGTGGTAAAGGTGGAAAGCATCACACGTTTCTTAATTGGCAAATGATGACACTAATACTTATGCTAATATTTCTTCCATGCTCTGAGTCAGATGTTGGCTATTTTATCCTCCACAATTGTACAACTTAGGTTGGAGGAAAGTTAAAGTAGAAAGCAGGAAAATTTACTATTCAATTGCCCTAATTTTAGAAATTATATCTCTGAAAATAACTTGAAAACACAAATGCTGAGTGGGAATGAGAAATGAGAAATATATTTATTTCAGTGAAATTTTGCACACATGAAAATTTTGTTAAATAGACCTTAGAGATTCTAGGGTTTGTGTTTATAGTGGGAAACAAATCCTTTGCTAACATTGGCATTTTAAGGTGATTGAAATCAAAGACTGTTTCCTGGGAGTTGCAATAGCTGCCAAAATACTTACTTAGGGGCTTGGGTATGGTTGTTGGGGTCTTGAATGCAATGATGGATGAAAGTCTAAATTTAAAACAAGCTAAAAATTAATGATTTAATTTTTCCCCCTCTAAATAGGCAATTGAAAATACATGGTACAAAAATAAGTGGTAAGATTGTAGTAAATATATTTTATTTCAGGGGAAAAATCCAGGCTCAGTCCATCAATCAAGCATTTTAATTCTTTTTTTAAAATACATTTTATTGATTTTGCTATTATATTGTCCCAGTTTTTCCCCCTTTGCCCCCTCTCCCAGGTACCCCCCATTTCCTCTGGCAATGTCCCCCCCCCCCGGTAGTTCATGTCCATGTGTCATGCATATAAGTTCTTTGGCTTTTCCATTTCCTTTATTATTCTTAGCATCCCCTTATTCATTCTGGAAACACCAATGTGTACTTCTTTTTTTTCCCACATCCAGACAATTCACCTTCACCATTTAATTACTGCCATCTGTCAGTCTCTCAAATAATATTAATTCGAAGTTTTCACTATTTCAAAATGCTTATATTAATTCATTTGTTTAAAAAACTACTTTAAGTAATATCAATTGCAATATTACCAAATATATGCACAAATGTGTTTATACACATATATATATTTACAAATGTTACACTAGAAAAAATATTTATACTTCTGTGATATTATCTAATAATATGGTTTAATTAATTGTCTTAAAAAATTTCTATTGAGATATTTTGATCTAGTTTCTTTCATTTCTTGTGCCTAAAAAAAAAAATCTCATTTCATAATCATCCTTTGCAGGTCCTACCTACATTTGCTTGGTTATAGGCAGATTTCTCCTGAGCTAAAAAAAAAAAAATAATCTCTATTTTTATTCCCAAAAGATTTAGTCTTCTTTATTCTTCAGTTCTGCAATGTTCAATATGGTAGTCACTTCAAATGTGAGTAGTTCAAATTGCAATATACTATAAGATGCATACTGGATTTTGAAGAATTAATTCAAAAAATTTAAAATATGTCAATAGCTTATATAGTTATTACATGCTAAATGACAATATTTTAGATATATTATAATAAATTAAGCATTTTTCTTTTTCTTTTACACTTATTTTACTCTGGAATGCTATTTTTGTGAAGTATATCATGGAAATGGTGTATTGCAGAACTCACTTTTGTGAAAGCTGTCATAGAGACAGTGCCAAACCCATAGTAAAAAAAAGTGACTTTGGTTTCTGAGTCAGAACCTACCCCCTTCAATAATACAACTCAACTTTATTTTAAGCTACTGGAACTACAACTTATAATTTTGGGAGTTTTTCCACCTTAGATAGTATACTAAATTTTTTTCTGTTTTTGCCATGCAGAGGTCTTATTTCTTTCAGTACCCTCTCTTTATCCTCTACGTATGTTTTACTGGTTGAAACCTTTAGAAATAAAGGTATATGCAGTGCTCACCTGGTCCCCACAGAGTAGAAATTATGATATTTACTAAGTTGAGGTAAAAAAAAGCCCTATGATTTAAATAATTTTGTAGAAAAGTATTTTAGCTATTTTTTGAGCTTGTGGTTGACTTCCTATGTGGTCTTGAACTATTTAAAAGTCTGCTGAGGTAGAAACTAGGTATGTTCACATTTGATTAATAATGAAGTTTACTATAGCATTAATATATTTTCCCAAGCACCTCCAGTTTAGGGGCCTTCATTGCTAGAAATGTCTGTTTCCACTATCTATTTGAAAGTAATCTCATCTAACTTATTTACTAATATGAGAATATATATTATCTATGGTCATGAGTCATATAGTTCACTAGTTGGTAGCTTCCATCCAAAATTAGTCTTCACTCTTAGTATGTTTTCCTAACCTAAGGATTGACTAATTTCTAAACACACCAACTACTAGTTGGTTGATACTTAAAACATACATTGCTAATAAAATCTACATATTGTAACAGTGAATAAGAAAGGTAGCATGTATTCTGTGTAATATACATCTACATTTTCTTACTTTTTTTCCCCTTAACTGCATTTGATTTTTCTAAGTCATTGCAAGTAACTTGATTTACCCAACTTAGGAAATAATTCCAATCTAAGAAAACTTAACCTGCAATAATACAGATACAACAAAAATGCAAAACTATATGTTATTTAGTGAAATCTACTTACAACAGGATTATATTAAAACATTCACAAGTTAAAGTTGGTTCTTATCCATTCAACTACCCTATGTCTTTTTAAAATTTTTAAAAAACTTTTATTTTTAGGGGAGAAGGGTTAGAGGTAGAGAGGGAGAGAGACATCAACGTAAGGTTGCCTTTCACCTGCCTCCAGCTATAGATCTGACTGGAGAACTGGCTTGCAACCTGGTGATGTGCCCTGGCTGGAAATTGAACCAGCGACCTTTGGGTTTGCAGGCTGGTACCTTATCCACTGTGCCACCAGCTAGGACTACACTATGTCTTTTTTTTTTTAAATTTTATTGTTGTTGTATTTATGTCTTTTGATGGGTGCATTTAATACACTTATGTTTAAGGTTATAATTTATTTATTTAAAAAGATTTTTATTTATTATTATTTTTTAATTTAATTTTATTGTTGTATTACATCCATCCCCTTTTAACTCCCCTCTGTCCCCTTCTCTACCCACCCACTCCCTCTGAAAGTCAATCCCACTTGTTGTCCATGTCCATGGTTCTTCCATACTAGGTTCTTGATTAAACTGCTCCCCTGCTTTGCCTCTTCCTCCCCCTGTCCACTGAAGGTCTGTTCACTGTATTCCTGTATCTGGTTCTGATTTGCTTGTTGTTGATTTTGTTCATTGTTGTCCTTTAGTGGATGAGATCATATGGTATTTGTCCTTCACTGACTGGCTTATTTCACTAAGCATAGTACTTTCTGGTTCCATCCATGTTGTTACAAAGGTTAGGAGTTCCTTCTTTCTTTCTGCTCTGTAGTATTCCATTGTGTAAATGTACAAAGTTTTTTGATCCAGTCATCCACTAATGGGCATTTAGGCTGTTTCCAGCACTTGGCTATTGTAAATAGTGCTGCTATGAACATAGGTGTGCATAGGTTCTTATGAATTGGTGTTTCAGAGGTCTTCAGGTATAGTCCTAGTAGTGAAATTGCAGGATCAAAAGGCAGTTCCATTTTTAGTTTTTTAAGAAAACTGCATATTGTTTTCCATAGTAACTGCACCAGCCTACATTTTCACCAACAGTGCACCAGGGTTACCTTTTCCCCACATCCTCACCAACACTTGTTTGTTAATTTGTTGATGATTGCCATTCTGACAGGTGTGCAGTGGTATCTTATTGTGGTTTTAATTTGCATTTCTGATGGCTAGTGATGTTGAGCATTCTTTCATATGCCTTTGAGCCCGTAGTATGTCTTCCTCAGAGAGTTGTCTGTTCAGGTCCTTTGCCCAATTTTTATTTGTCCATTTTTTTACTTGGGCTGTCTGTCTCCCTGGTGTTGAGTCACATAAATTCTTTATATATTTTGGAGATCATACCCTTGTCTGAGGTATCATTGGACAATATGTTTTCCCATACAGTTGATTCCCTTTGAATTTTGCTGGTGTTTTCTTTAGCTGAACAGAAACTTTTCAATTTGATATAGTCCCATTTGTTGATTTGTTCTTTGATTTCCTTTGCCCTTGGTGACGTATCAGTAAACATATTTCTGTATAGGATATCTAAAATTTTACTGCCTATATTTTTCTCCAGGACCTTTATGGTGGCACTGCTTATGTTTAACTCCTTTATCCATCTTGAGTTTATTCTGGTGTATGGTGTAAGTTGGTGGTCTAGTTTTATCTTTTTTCATGTTGCTGTCCAGTTCTCCCAACACCATTTGTTGAAGAGACTGTTGTTGTTTTTGCTCCATTTTAGGTTCCCTTTGTCAAATATTAATTGACCATAGAGTCCTGGGTTTATTTCTGTGCTCTCTATTCTGTTCCATTGATCTATTTGTCTATTCTTATGCCAGCACCAGACTATTTTGATGACAGTAGCCTTGTAGTACAGCTTGATGTCTGATATTGTGATTTCTCCTACCTTGTGCTTCTTTCTCAAGACTGCTGTAGGTATTTGTGGGTGTTTTTGGCTCCCAATAAATTTTTGAAGTATCTTTTCTATCTATGTGAAGTATGTCTTCAGTATTTTAACTGGGATTCCATTGAATTAATAGATTGCTTTGAGTAGTATGGACATTTTAATGATGTTAATTCTTCCCATCCATGAACATGGTATATGCTTCCATTTATTTGTATCTTCCTTAATTTCTTTTTTCACTGTTTTTAGTTTTCTGAGTACAGATCTTTTACCTTCTTGATTAAGTTTATTCCTAAGTACTTTATTTTTCTTGTTGCTATGGTAAATGGGATTTGTTTTCTAGCTTCTACTGCTCATGTTTCATTATTGGTATACAAAAATGCTTTTGATTTCTGAGTATTGACTTTATATCCAGCTATTTTGCTAAGTTTGCTTATTAGCAAATTTTTGCTAATAAGTTTTTGGTGGAGCCTATCGGGTTTTATATGTACACTATCATATCGTCTGCAAATAATGACAGTTTGACCTCCTCCTTTCCAATTTGAATACCTTTGATTCCTTTTTATTGTCTGATATCTATGGCTAGAACTTCCAAGACGATGTTGAACAGAAGTGGAGAAAGTGGACAACCTTGTCTCATTCCTGATCTTAGAGGGGAATGCTTTTAATTTTTGCCTGTTGAGTATGATGTTGGCTTCACTTTTCTCATATATGGCCTTTATGATGTTGAGGTATGCTCCCTCTATTCCCATTTTGCTGAGAGTTTTTATCATAAATGGTTATGTACTTTATCAAATGCTTTTTCAGCATCTATTGATATGATCATATGATTTTTATCTTTCATTTTGTTGATGTGGTATATTACATTTATTGATTAGTGAATGTTGTGCCATCATTGCATCCCTGGGATGAAACCCACTTGATCATGGTGTATGATATTTGTAATGTACTGCTGAATCCAGTTGGCCAATATTTTGTTGAGAATCTTAGCATCTATGTTCATCAGACATACTGGCCTGTAGTTTTTTTTTCTTAGTTGTGTCTTGACCTGGTTTTGGGATTAGAATAATATTGGCCTCGTAGAAAGACTTTTGGAGTCTTCCCTCTTCTTGGATTTTTTTGGGATCGTTTTAGAAGGATAGGAGTTAGTTCTTCTTTAAATGTTTTGTAGAATTCACCTGTGTAGCCATCTGGTCCGGGGCTCTTGTGCTTTGGGAGATTTTAGATTACTTCTTCAAGTTCACTAGTTGTTATTGGCCTACACTGGATTTCTGCTTCTTCTGGATTCAGTTTTAGTAGATTATACATTTCTAGAAATGTGTCCATTTCACCCAGGTTGTCATATTTCTTCTCATATAGTTGTTTGTAGTAATTTCTTACTATCCTTTGTATTTCTGAAGTATCAGTTGTGATTTCTCCTCTGTCATTTCTGATTCTGTTTATTTGGGTCCTCTGTCTTTTCTTCTTAATGAATCTGGATAAAGGCTTTTCAGTTTTGTTAATTTTTCAGAGAACCAGCTCCTGGACTGGATTCTTCGAATTGTAGTTTGAGTCTCTTAAGTTATTTAGTTCTGCTCTGATCTTGATGAGTTCCTTCCTTCTACTTGCTCTGGGCTTTGTTTGTTGTTGCTTCTCTAGTTCTTGTAGCTTTATGGTAAGGTTGTTTTTATAAACTTCTTATGACCTTTTTAGGTAGGCCTGTATTGCAATGAACTTCCCTCTGAGTACTGCCTTTGCTATGTCCCCTAGGTTTTCGACTGTTGTGTATTCATTGTCATTTGTTTCCAGAAACTTTCTGATTTTACCTTTGATCTCATTGTTAACCCATTCATTGTTTATAAACATGTTATTCAGTCTCCATGAGTTAGAGTGTTTTTGATTTTTTCCCTTGAGATTAGTTTCTCATTTCAAGCCATTGTTATCTGAGAAGATGCTTGGTATGATTTCAATTTTCCTGCATTTGTTTTATTATTTTTTAGAGAGGAGGGAGGGAAGAGAGAGACATCAATGTATGGCTGCCTTTCACCTGCCTCTAAGATTATTATTGATAGGTACTTGTTGTCATTTCTTTCCCTTTGTACCTATGTTCCTCTCTGTCTCTCTCCTTTCTTCATCTTTTCTTGTTTCTTCATTTTTTTAAACCAGACCCTTGAGCATCTCTTGCAATGCTGGTCTGGTGAAGATGTAATCTTTTATCATTCTTTTGTCTGGGAAACTCTTTATTTCACCTTCCATTTTGAATGACAACCTTGCTGGGTAGAGTAGACTTGTTTGTAGGGCTTTGCTTTTCATTGTTTGGGATATTTTTTTGCCATTCCTTTCTGGCTTATAGTGTTTCTGTGGAGAAATCAGCTGATAACCTTATCGGAGCTCCCTTGTAATTTATTAGCTGTTTCTCTTTTGCAGCTTTTAGGATTTGCTCTTTGTCTTTGAAATTTGCCATTTTAATTATGATGTGTCTTGGAGTGGGACTCTTTGGGTTCATCTTCCTTGGGACCCTCTGCTTCCTGAGCTTGAGTGAGTTTTTCTCTTCTCAAGTTAGGGAAGTTTTCTGTTACTACTTTTTCAAACAGGTTTTCTATCCCTTGCTCTAATTCTTCTCCTTCTGGTATCCCTTTGATACAGGTATTACTACATTTCATGTTGCAGGCAGCTCTCTTAAAACCTTTTCATTCTTTTTTAGTCTTTTTTTATTTCTTTGCACTGTCTGGGAATATTTTTCTATATTGTCCTCCAGCTCACTGATCTCATCCTCTGCTTTCCCCTGCCTGCTTTTCAATCCTCCTATTGTGTTCTTCAATTCAAAAATTGAATTGTATTCCTTCTGGCTCTTATTGATGGTTTCTATGTCCTTCTTAATCTTAGTGAAGTATTTAGTAAGTTCCTTGTAGCTTCCCTGGAGCTCTTTGTAGTTTTCTTTGAACTTGCTGAGCTCATTAAGCTTCTCTATCATCATTATTTTGAATTCCATGTCTGATAGAAGTTATCTCTATTTCATTTTGCACTCTTTCTGGGGATTCCTCCTTTCCTTTCCATGAGGGTTTGTTTCCTTGTCTTCTCATTTTAGGTGACTTTTCTTGTTTTTTGCTTCCCAGACTGGTCTGCTTTGAATTCCTTACTTTGTGGTATAATGTTAAGTGATGTAGAGGTGGACTTTCTTTACTTCTTGGATTCGCCCCTGGTGACATCAGCTTTTGTCTCAGTCTGGCCCTAGTCAGCCTGTTGGAGATAGAGATCCACTGTCTTTGTCTGTGTCCTTCAGTTTTTAATCCAATTAATCTGTGATCATCTGTCAAGTGCAGGTACCACTGGGCATGGCATATTAATTCAGTTGTTAGTCTAATCAATCTGTGATCGGCCATCATGTTTAGGCACCTCTGGACAGGGCAGATTAATTCCTGTGGGTGGGGCTATCACTTCCCCTCAGGCTACCACCATTTGCAAATTGGTGGTCTGCCTGCTGTATAGGGGGCTTCTCCCTTGTTCCTCTCCTCAAAGCCATTGCCCCAAACTAGCCCACTCTGCCCTTCCTCCTCCAGAGACCAGGGTAAGTGCGTGCCAATGTATTTTTCTTCTTGGTTCCTCAAAGAACTCCGTTTCTATAGCCAGCTAAACCGGGTGGCTCTTTGCTATTCACGGCTGGGTGCTGTTTTACTCTCAAATTTGTTGCTGTATGCTGGGAAGCCCACGTGGGGGTTTAGAACCCACTGTTCTGAGGTGGAACCCCCGGCTGCTAAGATGCTTCTCCATTCCTTCAGCTGCTGCCTGTGGGAGCCATACCAGCCCTCTTGAGTCTCTGTACTTCCTCCCAGTCACGTTGTGATGAAATGGCCTCTTTTGTTCTGTTGGTGGTTATGAGGCTTCTCTCCAGCTGCTGTTCTGTTGGTTATTCTGGATGATTTCTCTTCAATTAAGTTGTAATACCAGATTGATCCTGGGAGGAGATTGGTATAACTCCACTTATTCGTCTGCCATCTTGGTCTCCAGCATTTTATTTCTTGAGTGTGAAATGATCTTTGGTTGGGCTTTGAGGGAACAGAATTTGTATTATGTAAACAATAGTGGGAAGGAATGGGAAAAAGAGAGTCCCAAGTGATTTGCACTACTGGCTTCATTTTCTGCCACCACAGAGCCTCTGGGATCTGTAGGCCAGGGTAGTATGAAGCAGCAGCTCATTGTATCTGTAATTCTGACAGTGAAGGGAAGTTCTGAGCCATCCAGGTTGGTGTGTATATCATCAGTTCATGGATCAAATACAATATTGATAATAGTAATGATGGTAAGAAGAGTAATAGTAATAATAAAGAGTAATAGAAGCAATATGTATATGGGTTAATAAAAAATATCTGCTTTTGATCTCAGATCCACCAATTACGGACTATGTGGTTCTAGGGAAGTTTCTTAACCTACTTAAGTCTCAGTTTTTCATTTTTAGATTGGAGGTGGTATTTGTGTCATTGGTGGTTGAGAATAAAATGGGATAATATATATGGTGCGTGTGAAAAATTGGCAATAATGTTGCATCTCCTCATTTCATGTGCTTCTTAATAATTTTGAAAAACTGTTTCTAAGGTTATGATTTAACATCATTGTTTCAGACATAAAGTATTAAATTCTGAGAGCAATCATCATGTCGAAGGAATACAGTGTTAGAGCAACCATAATGCAGGGCAAACTGCTAAGGAAATTGCAGACTTCAATAACATCCTTTATGTACAGTTGACAATGTGAACAAGGTATGATGCTGATCCTGATGTTGCCACATCAACAAGGAAAACACGGAAGGAGTGCAAAGATTGCACAAGTCCAGATATTGTACACAGAATCCAGGAAATCATCAATGAAGATCCAGGAAAGTCAACATGTTCCATAGCAAGAGAGCTGCAGATGTTGGATGCAATGGTTTGCAAGATTATGGATGAAGATATTAGATACAAATTGTATGTTCTTCGAAGAGGTCAGTTTATGACACAGCTGACAAAGGAAAGGTGCTTTGAAAAAGCAAGGAAATTGCTAACAAAATTGAACAATCTCAAAGGAAAAACCCTCTGATTTTCTTCTCTGATGCAAAGAAGTTTCAGCAGGACCAAATAGTCAACAGAAGAAATAACAGGTGGCTCTGTCCTAATTGTCCCAATTGTCATGAAAGTGAAATTTCCTGCTACAATGATGGTATTAGGTGTTGTCAACATGAAGGAGCTATCATGACCCCACATTTTTTTTTCACAAGGCTTGAAGGTGACTGCTGATGTTTCCCTTGACGTTTTGGGAGAAGTAGTTGTACCATGGATGAATCAAGTCACAAATGGATATCATTTTATCTTCCAAGAAGTGGTGCACTAGCACATAATGCCAAAAATGTGCAAGAATGTCTCAGTGTCAATGTTCCTGAATTGCGGTCAAAGGAAATCTGGCCACCTAGTTGACCAGATGCAAATCCTTTAGACTATTATGAATGTAGCATTTGTGAGAGAGAAGTGAATAAACAACCTCATTCCAATAAAGAGGATGTTAAAGCGAAGATTGGAAACATTATGATATCCACAGATGAAGAAAAGTTAATTAAAACATGCTCAAGATTCCAAAGTGGAATCAAGTCTATTATTGCAGCAAATGGAGACTTTTGTGAACAATTTAAAAAATAACGACTGTATGTTTTTACATATATGAATACATTTATTTCAAAATATAACACTTTTGTGGTATGTTGTTTATTTTATTAAAATGTTGCCACTTTATTGTGTCCACTGTGTATATAAAAGGACTTAGAAGAATGCCTTACACATGAAATTCTTTGCAAACAATAATTAATATTTAAACTATGGTTGCTATGATGTATTGTGGGTCTTTTATGGGCCAGTGACTGCTGGGCACTTTACTTTCAAATATACTTACATTTTAGAAAGTTGTCTCATTTGTTAAGCTGTAATCAAAATGTCACAGTGCCTGTCTTACATCATGTGCTTAATTGATATTTTTTTGAATGAGTGATTAAATCACATAAAGAGTACCCATGGTTTCTTTTGTTCAGTTCTTTTGTTTTAAAAATTATAATGTTACAGTTTTTCCTTAAAGAGTCAAATTTTAGTTTTATATTATGGAATTACCAATGAAAAAAATTAATTGCTCATTGTCCATCTTTTGGGAAAGGGATGGGTATATAGTAATATTATCTGTATTTTATATTAAAATATCACTATTTACTTTGCTTCAGGAGTCCAATGACTTTTCACAATACCAGCTGAAAGGCTTACTTAAAAAAAATTATCTAAACCAACACATAGAAAATGTTCAAAAGGAAATGAATCAGCAACATTCAGGACAAATCCAAAGGCAATATGAAGATGAAGGAGGCTTTTTGCAGGAGGTGGAATCAAGAAGAGTAGTCTCTGAAGACACTTCACATTACATTTTGATAAAAGGTATTGGGTATTTATTTGATAGTTAGAAGCCAAAAATACGTTGTGTTTCTGAATTCTATAAACTACTACCCCTGGATAATATTAATAAAGTCCTACTTATGTATTGGGTTGGCCAAAAAGACCATTTAATTTTTTCTATAAAATAAAAGATACATTTTCCGTTTTCACTAGTAACTTTATTGATTTGGATAGTTTGAGTATGTTGGCTCTCTCCTTCTTGGTATAACATTGATTATTCTCAATTAATATCTTTTTTTAAAAATTTTATTGTTGTTGTATTACATCCATCCCCTTTTTGCTCCCCTCTGTCCCCCTCCTCACCCACCCATTCCCCCCAAAGTCAATCCCACCTGTTGTCCATGTCCATGGTTCCTTTATACTAGGTTCTTGTCTAAGCTGCTTCAATTAATATCTTGATTTGATCTCTCTCAACCTCAACTGGTCTGCCCATCCATTGAGCATCACCCAGCAAGAAATATCCAGCATGAAACTTTTCAAACTACTTCTGACACATTCAGTCAGTCATAGCACCTTCTCCATACACTGCACAAATATTTGTTTGCATTTCAGTTGCACTTTTACCATTCTTGAAATAATAAAATATAATTTGCTTAAAATGTTGCATATTTTCTTTCATCTTTAATATTAAAATGACTACACAAAAATTCACCAGTTTTGATATTTTTTTTTCTGTTTTGATAATTTTTTTAAGGTTTTTTTTAAAAAAGATTTTATTTATTATTTTTAGAGAGAGGGGATGGGAGAGAGACATCATTGTATGGTTGCCTTTCACCTGCCTCCAGCTACAGACCTGGCTTGCAACCTCATTATGTGCTCTGGCTGGGGAATCAAACCAGCAACCTCTGGGTTCGCAGGCTGGCGCTTCATCCACTGTGCCACCAGCCAGGGCTAGTTTTGATAATTTTTTTTTAAATGCATGCTGATATGACAGCTTTTATAATACAGTCTAATAAAATTATTTCTAATGAAGTTAAAGACAGCTAAGCTCTACTAGAGCCATCATGGTAAAAATAAGACCAACTAAGTGCTGCTAAAGCTATCTTATGGAAAAGAAAATGAATGTTTTTGCCAACTCAATAATAGTAATTATAGTAATAATAGTAAATATATTAATGGACTACCTACTTTAATGTGTTGTACTAATCCAGCTTAACATTAATAAGCCTTGGCTGGTGGCACAGTGTGGCCTGCAAACCCAAAGGTCGCTGGTTTGATTCCCAGCCAAGGCACATAACCAGGTTGCAAGCCAGGTCTCCAGCCAGGTCCATAGCTGGGGGTAGGTGAAAGGCAACCATACACTGATATTTCTCTCCCTTTCTGCCTCTCTCCCTTCCCCTCTCTCTGAAAATAATAAATAAAACCTTAAAAAAAAATTATGAGTTAACTCTTAATTGTTGATTATATGAAAATGTATAACATCATTTGTGAGAGCCAGTATACTTTTATTAATGTTACTAGAACTATAGTATTAAACTGTAAATCTACATAATGAGAATGTTTTACTTTTTCTTAAGGTATACAAGCTAAGAAAGTTGCAGATGTGGATTCAGAGTCTTTTCCATCTTCCAGCAAAATGCACAGCATGTCTTTTGACTTAAAGTCACCTCCATGTGAAAAACTAAAGCCAGACAAAGAGCCTGATGCAACCGCTGTTTCTCCAAGAACTTTACTGGCTATGCAAGCTGCGTTGCTGGGAAGTAGCTCTGAACAGGAGTTGGAGAGAGACAGTCAAAGGCATTACAACAAGAAAAATGCGTCTTCTACTGTAGATGAATGCTCTCTATCACCACGGACTCTCTTGGCTATTCAGAAAGCTCTTGATGATGATGAAGATGTGAAAGTACATTCTGGGAATGATGTGCTGGCAGGAGAGTCAGGAGCAAAACAACCATTTATGAACAGTTCTGATGAGGAAACTGATGATGGATTTAAAACCAGAGATGGAAAAGGTATGCTGTTGACAACATTGCCTTATTCAACCAGTGGGAACTTTGTAGAGGAGTATATAACTTGTACTAATAATGAAAAAGAGCTGGCACAATCAGCTTCTTTGTCAAGTATTGCCTTTGGTCAAGGCATTGAATCTAGCATTCCAAAAGAACAAGTGTCATTTATTCACATGGTTAATGAATCCTTTCAGACAAGCGATGAGCCTACAGTTAATGATAGGAAAGATCCAATTTCTTTGGAAAACACAGTGGTAATACAGATGAATGCACCTGGGTTCCAAAGTGGAAGAAAGCTGTCATCAACACCTCCTTTAAGTCCAAGTTCTGTATCAAGGAATGAAACATGTACTAAAGTGCTAGAGCTGCAAGATATTTGTCCATCTGAAAATAAGTATGAATCTTCACTTTTTTCAAGTGATGATGCAGAATGTGAAAAAAATCCTGCTTCTGAAGTTATCAATACTGTCAGTATGCAAGAAGCAAATAACATGTTAATTATGTCTTCAGAGGCAATAAATAGTTTAGAAAGTCTTAAAGAGCATGAGGAAACCATCCAAGAATGTGAGACAATGGAATCTACTGGCCAGGATTTAATTTCACCTCCAAAGTTCATGGAACCAATTGGAATCAACTCTGAAGAAAGTGAATCTGATGGTAGGTACTTCTCTTTTAGAGATAAAAATGGTGGGATCTCACATTGTAGGAATTGAGTTCCCACTCTGTCAGTTAATGGCCCAGTTTCCACTTTGTCAGGTGATGACCTAGAAACCCAGAAAGGTGAAATAACTTTCCCAAGGGCATACAACTAGTGATGGAATCTTGACCTTTCCTATTTTGCTATTCTTTTTTTTTTTTTTTTTTTTTTATGTTTTTCAAAGATTTTATTTATTATTTTTAGAGAGCAGGGGAAGGGAGGGAGACAGAGAGGGAGAGAATATCAGTGTATGGTTGCCTTTCACCTGCCCCCAGCTACAGACCTGGCTGGAGACCTGGCTTGTAACCTGGTTATGTGCCCTGTCTGGGAATCGAACCAGCAACCTTTGAGTGGGCAGGCTGGCACCTTTCCACTGAGCCACCAGCCAGGGCTCTCTTTTTGTTATTTTTAAAAGGTGGGAGGGAGTGCACTAATTGGAGAAGATAAATTTGAGTTTCCTTTTAGTTCTTTCATCTTTTTATTTTGTATTAACTAAAAACTTTAAAATAGTCGAAAGAATATAAAACATTGTGGTTTCTTTACCCACTACCTCAGTGGCTAGCATTTTACCATCTTGGCTTTATCATATCTCTCCACCAGTCTCAACACATACACATGTATGTTATATATCTACTATATATCTGTATATAATTTTCTTTTAAAGATTTTATTCATTATTTTTAGAGAGAAGGGCAGGGAGGGAGGAAGAAAGGGAGAGAAACATCATTGTATGGTTGCCTTTTACGTTCCTCCAACTATGGACCTGGTTGGAGACCTGGCTTGCAACCTATTTATATGCTCTGATTGGGAATCGAACCAGCGACCCTTGGGTTCACAGGCCGGCACTAATCCACTGAACCACACTGGCCAGGGCTACATCCATATATAATTTTATATGGCCAGTCATCATTATTCATAGACTTCATATTTGCCCAATTTGTGACCTCAGATTTAACACTCACGGCACAGTGTTTGTGGTCATTTGTGAACTTGCATAGAATTTTAAAAACTTCAGTTGCTACATTGTTCCCAGCATAGGTTGAGAAAGGTGACTATCCCTATTTGTTTCTGTTCTCCTACAGAGAAGACCAGAGGGCCAAGGTGGAGACAACAGTGTAGTGTAGACCAAGAAGCTGTGGCTCTGGGACCATATTGATAGGGTTTGAATCTCAGTTCTAGCAACAATTTGTAGGATGGCCTCAGACACACCTCTTAACACTCCTGAACCTCATTTTCTTGTTTGTAAAATAAAGTAGAATTTACCAAGATGGATTGATTTTAGGATTTAATATTATAAGTATATTTTCTCTAGGTGCAAAGATTCAATATTCATGTACTTCGTGTTTTCAATAGCTATTTATAGAACGTAACTGCTATGAAGAAAAAATTACTATACAAGCACTCCCCCCTTACTTCACACTTGCACAAGCACATGGTAATTATTTTTCTGGTGCCTGCCAGGTTTCTCTATGTTAAAGCTGCTATTTCTCCTTTGTAATAGTAAATATTTTATGGAAAGGAATATTGGGGGCTATATAAATATAATGTACTGAACAACCTTCACCAACTTGTTTTAGCATCCATTGATGATTTTTACCCAGATAAATTATGAGGTTACCAATTGGTGATTTTCAAACTCCATTTCTTATACATATATTTGTTAGTTGGCATGTTACTATAAGGAAGATCTTTTCCTTCTCCCCATTTATTATTTTTTTTATATCAGTCTAAAATCATGGACTCCAATTTTATTTAGTGAGTTATGGTACTAGCATAACTTACTTGAATTGTTTCAGCTTTGGCCAGTGACTAATTTGTCCCCTCAAGCTGCCTCCTGTGACTTGGCAATTACCTATTATATTTTCAATATTTCTGTACTTTCTGGCCAAGATATTTAGGTTTATCTGGTACTTTCCCAGCCTTTCCCTAAAACCAGCCGTTTTGCCAAGTAGCCCTGATTCTTTGTAATGATGTGGTGTTTAGAAACCAAGGCCTGGGCACTGAGTGTTATCAGGATATCATTGCATCAGGCCCTCTCATCAGCAGAGCCAGATCATATAGTTTTACATATGTATATGTACACACTCCTATCTATGTATTAAAATCCATAAATTCACACTAATATTGGCACTTCCAACACCCCAGACTTCATTCTAGTTTCCACCTTCTTTGTAATTTCCCTTTCTAACAGTGAGAAACCTTGCCTCCACTATCTTTATTACACTTATTTGTTTATTCTCTATTTATAACCATCTCCGTCTCCTCCTTGGCTTAGGCTGCTCCTCACCCCATGTGGCAGGGAAAGAAGGGAATCAACACATTTTTTTAAAAGAAAAGACATGAGAGATGAGAAAGAAAATGGAAGAGGAAAAGTTGTTTTCTCCTGAGTACTGATCCAAGATTTTTTTCTTTTCTATGTTCATAGTGACATTGCATAGAAATTTATTGTACAACATTTATGATTGTTTACATACACCAGTAATTCTTTTAAAAAATAGATTTATTTTATTATTATTTTTAAAGATTTTATTTATTATTTTCAGAGAGAGGGGTAGGGAGAGAGGCTGAGAGAAAGAGAGAGAGACATTCATGTATGGTTGCCTTTCACCTGCCTCCAGCTACGGATCTGGCTGGAGACCTAGCTTGCAACCTGTTTTTATGCCCTCACTGGGAACCGAACCAGCGACATTTGGGATCACAGGCCAGCACCTATTTACTGAGCCACCGGCTTGGGCTTTCTTTTTTAATTTTACAACAGTAATGGTTAATTTAAAGAATATATGTAAAGTCAATATGCAAATCTTTGAAAACTTGGTTCTGAATTCCTAAGACAGTGCCAGTTTACTTATTTGAAAAGACTTAAGCAGTTCCTAGTCTAGTGCAGTGGATTGAAAAGGCTTATTTTGAAGTTATAGGCTTCTGTTATTAAAGTTACTTAAGAGTAATATGCTGCTCCACATGTTTTCTATTACATTTAGATTTTTCTCTTTAGATTAAACAAATTTTCAGAATACTTTGGAAAGCTATTGATGATTTCAGGATAATTTTAATGCTTCAGTTGTAGATAAAGTGACCTTATTATTTTGGTACAGGAAGTTTCATTGAAGTAGAAAGCGTAATTAGTGATGACGAACCTCAAACCGAGTTAGCAGAAGCTTCCAAATCTCCGTCTGGACAAGGTGAAAAGAAACTGACAGGACCTAAGAAAGAAGAATCCACTGGCAACTCCAAGGACTTCCTAGGAGACAACTATGAAAATGAGCCCTTGGGTTTTGAGCCACATGAAGAAAGTGGAAAAGATGCAGATGATTTGCTCAATGAATGGCAAGATATTAATTTGGTAATAATGTTACTTCACGCCTTAATTTATTGCTAAGGAAGCTATGTTAAGTAACTTTTGAATTCTAAGGAGCTACTGGATGAATATTAGCTACATGCATGCATCTTTTTGTTCTTGTTGATGGTTCCTTTTTTATGTAGGTTGTTTGGGAAACTGCTTTCTCTGTGATTTAGTGAGGGAACTCTAAAGATATTATGGACTTGCTTAGAAATCCAAGTGGGAAATTTCATAAAGGGAAAAGCTTATTGATAATTTCTGTCAGACTAAATATAGGCTTTTGTAACAAATGAATTTAATTGGATAATTATCATAATTACCTGCAAATGAAATTACTTTCTAGGAGGAGCTGGGAATCCTGGAGAGCAACCTTTTAACAGAACAGAATTCATTGAAAGCTCGAAAACAGCAGCAAGAACGAATTGCTGCTACTGTTACAGGACAGATGTTTTTGGAAAGCCAGGTAGGTGTACCAACTTGGGCCTCTTTTAATAACACCTACTGATATTTTTACTCAATCTGGTTCCCTGAGGGAAGGTATTAAATGAAATGTTTAAGCACTCCTGCCATTTCCGGGTCAAGGATAGGTAGCAGCCATTGTTTATCTTTAACTCTTTAGGAACTTCTTCGCCTGTTTGGAATTCCCTACATTGAGGCTCCCATGGAAGCAGAGGCTCAGTGCGCCATTTTGGATTTGACTGATCAAACTTCTGGAACAATCACTGATGATAGTGATATTTGGTTGTTTGGAGCACGACATGTCTATAAAAACTTTTTTAATAAAAACAAGTTTGTAGAATATTATCAGTATGTGGACTTTCACAACCAGTTAGGTAAGACTTCAGAGTATGATTACTTTTTGAACTTTACCTTTAAATTTTGTATTTTTTCTTTGTGAGGAACTAACTTGATGCATTAATGGAAATGATAGGTCTATATGAATTTTCATGAAACTGATCTTTTGCTAATTAGAGGGATAGGACTTTAAAATTAGAATTTAAAATCCTAGTATGTTTAGGTGTTTTCTGCAATTTGGTTACCTGGTACCTCAAGAGTAAACCAAAGGCAGAGAAGGGAGACAGGTGGGGGAGCATGATTCCTGCTGGAATCATGAACCTCATAATCCTATACTAATGTCTCAGGCAGGCTTTCATTCTCCCATTTAACCAAATAAGTATGCCAGTTATTCTTAGCAGTGGGAAAACAGCAGAGAATAAAACAGTCTAAATGAAGCAGATAAAAACAAATCATAATTGCACAGTTAGTGGTATGTGCCATGTAGAAAAATGAAGCAGTGAAAGAGAGTTACAGGATGTACATGTACTGTTTTGTGTAGAATTTAGGTTGGGAAAGGGTTTACTAGTAGGTAACTTTTGGGCTGGCATCCAAAGGGAAGTAGAAGCTAGTATAATAGCCATTGTGTCTTGAAGATGAGCCTGTGCAAAGGCCCTTGGGCAGAGGCTTGGTTGATGTGTTCTAGGGAAACAAGAGGTTTTTATGTATTGAATAGTACGCCCTCAAAATTCATGTTGTAGTCTAACCCCGCAAGTACCTCAGAATGTGGTAGCTTTATCTGGAGTGTTTAAAGAGGTAGTTATTAAATGAGGTCATTAGTGTAGGCTCCAGTATAAGAAGAGGAGATTGGGATATAGAGAGAAAAGGGAAGACATAAGGAGAAGATAGCCATCTACAAGGCCAGGAGAGAGGCCTTCAGAAGAAACTAGCCCTCCCAATACCTTAAGACTTATAACCCTCAAAACTGTGAAGAAATAAATTCCTGGTGTTTAAGCCACTCAGTTTGGGTTCTTCATTGTGACTGCCTGAATAAACTAAGAAAAATAGGCCGGTGTGAGTAAATGAGGAGGAGAATGGCAAGAGTTGATATCAGAGAGGAAGTAAGAAACCAAAACCAAGCAGGGCCTGCCATGCTATAGAAAGGATTTCTGGGTATATTAGGTATATATTTTGAGACAAGGAGAACAGTCAAGGATGACTCCTTGTCCTGAGCAATTGGTAGAATGCACTCATCATGAATGAATGAGGGAATCAAGGGAAGGAACAGTTGGGAGTAGAAGAGACAGGAAAATCTAAGTTTGGATCTGTTACATCTGAGATGCCAATTACATATCCAAATAGAGAAGTTAAGGTGATTGTTGAATATGTGTGACTGTGGTTCAGAGAAATTCAGCCAGATAGCTAAATTTTTGGGTCAGAGTATAGATGGTGTTTAATAGATGGTATCAAAAGCTGTGAAGATGAATGAAGCTTTAAAATTCTTAACAGAATGCCAATAAAAAAGAACCTATTTTCAAATAGTAAATAAGAGATGTCTTTAGCTGTTGGATAAGCATATATATATATATATATGTATATATATATATATATTCATATAACAAAATGTCTATAAGTGTTATGCATGTAAAATTAAAAATTTAAAAATAAATAATAGTTTTTACTCTTATAGGATTGGACCGGAACAAATTAATAAATTTGGCCTATTTACTTGGAAGTGATTACACAGAAGGAATACCAACTGTAGGTTGTGTTACAGCTATGGAAATTCTTAATGAATTCCCTGGACATGGCCTGGAACCCCTCCTAAAATTTGCGTAAGTTCTTTCTTAATTTCTTTAATCCAGATGTTCATATAAGTACCTAGATTATCAAGAAATGTTACTGGCCCTGGCTGGTAGCACAGTGGATAAGGCGCCAGTCTGCAAACCCAAAGGTCGCAGGTTCGATTCCCTAGCCAGGGCACATAACAAGGTTGCAAACCAGGTCTCCAGTCAAGTCTGTGGCTGGAGGTAGGTGAAAAGCAACCATACATTGATGTCTCTCTTCCTCTCTGCCTCTCTCCCTTCCCCTCTTTCTAAAAATAATGAAATAAAATTTAAAAAAAAGAAAGAAAGAAATATTACACCATGAACTGTTACAAATTATTGTTCATTAAGAAAGCAGTATTGATTAGGGTGTCTGAAGTATGTTTTCCCTTCTCTAGAATTCTGATGAAATCAGAGATAATTTTTTATTATAACCAGGCTTATCCTAATTCAAGGGTACAAAGCCAGTTCTGTGGTGTTTTCTAGGTGTGTAAAATTGCTGCTTCATTCATTCATGTTTAGTAGCTGCTTTGTGTCAAACACTGCTAGGCTGGGATAGAAAAGAAGACTAAATCATAGACCATACCCTCAAGCAGCTCCCATACTCTTGGGAGTGACAGAAACAAACACATGTTTGTACTTCTGTTTGATGAGTTTTCTGAAAGAGGTTGTGCAAAAAGAGGCATGGAGTCTCTGGGGATCTCCAAAGTGGGTCAAACAGTGTTAGCCAGGTTGAAAGAGTCACAGGTATGGCACCATCTTGCCAGCTCTGTAGGGGGAGGATTTAGGAAAGAGACAATGGCCTCTGCTTGCCTTGATGCCAGACACTTCAATTTCTCACTATTTGCCTCTGGTTCCCTTTTAAGCTGTTACATTAGTGCTGGAGCTCATGGGGAGTGAGTGAGTCTAAGTACGTGAGTCCATGTGTGGGTTTTTTAAGTTGAACTGCTTAAAAACTACTGAGGTCAGTAGTTTCTTCCATTGACCTCAATCCTCAATCCCCATTGCTTTTCTCAGACAGAAGTTGTAGGGACTTACTTTCCTGCCACAGGCATCCTGGGCTAGAGGGCCTGGTGTGGGGCTCCTGTCCCAAGATACCCCTCTTGAATTTTTGTCCATCACACATGGGTGAAAGACCAGTCTGTTCCATGTCTGTGCCCATCCTACCCATCTCAATGTATGTGGTTTCTTTTAATTTTGTAGTTGTCAGATTTCCATTGAAATTGATTTCTGATGGTTTTGGAGGATGGTTGTTCTCTATTTTGGTTGTAATTTTGATGTGGTTGTGTGAAGAGGCTATTTTGCCAAATTCACTTATTAGGTTGAATAGTATTTTAGTGAAGTCTGTAGGGTTTTCTATGTACATTATCATGTCAATCTGCAAATAATGACAGTTTACTTCCTTCTCTCCAATTTGGATGCCTTTGATTCCTTTTTCTTGGCTGATTGCTGTGGCTAAAACTTCCAAAACTATCTTGAATAGAAGTGGAGAGAGTGGACACCCTTGTCTTGTTCCTGATCTTAAGGAACCTGTTGGCTGCAGGTTTCTCGTGCCTTTAGTATGTTCAGGTATGCTCCCTCTATTCCCATCTTGCTGAGTGTTTTTATCGTAAATGGGTGCTGTACTTTTGAATACTTTTTCAGCATATATTGTTGTAATTATATGGTTTCTGTCTTTCATTTTGCTTATGTGGTGTATTATGTTTGTTGATTTGAAAATATTGTACAATCCTTGCATCTCTGGGATGAATCCCTCTTGACCATGCTGTGTGATCTTTTTAATGTATTGCTTTATCCTGTTGGCCAATATTTTCTTGAGGATTTTAGCATCTGCTTATCAGAGATAGTGGCCTGTAGTTTTCTTTCTCCATTGTGCCTTTACCAAGATTTGGGATTAGTATAATACTGGCCTCATAGAAAGAGTTTGAGAATCTTCCCTCTTCTTGATTTTTTGGAATAGGTTGAGGATAGGGGTTAGTTCCTCCCCAAATGTTAGATTAAGTTCACCTGTGTAGCCATCTGGTTGGGGGCTTTTGTGTACTGGGAGTTTTTTGATTACTTCTTCAATTTCACTAGTTGTTATTGGTCTATTCAGGCTTTCTGCTGCTTCTTGATTCAGTTTGGGAAGATTATATGTTTCCAGAAATTTGTCCCTTTTATTCAGGTTGTCAAAAATTTTTGCCACATAGCTACTCATAGTAATTTCTTACAATCCTTTATATTACTGAGGTATTGGTTGTGATTTTTTCTTTGTCACTTCTGATTTTATTTATTTGGGTCCTCTCTCTTTTTTTCCTGATAAGTCTGGTTTAAGGCTTGTCGATTATGTTTATTTTTTCAAAGAACCAGCTCCTGGATTTGTTGATTCTTTGAATTATAGTTTTTAGTCTCTATGACATTTAATTCTGCTCTGATACTGATTATTTCCTTCCTTCTCACTTTGGGTTTAGTTTGTTGTTGCTTCTGTAGTTCTTGTAGCTGTAGGGTTAGGTTGTTTATGTGAACTACTTCTCACCTTTTTAGGTATGCCTGTATTGCCATGAACTTCCCTCTGAGGACTGCCTTTGCTGTGTCCCATAGGTTTTGGGCTATTGTGTGTTCATTTTCATTTGTTTCAGAAACTTTTTGATTTCTTCATTGCTCTCAATGTTAATGCAGTATTATTTAATAGCATGTTATTCAGCTTCTATGAATTTGAATGTTTTGTGTTTTTTCCCTTGAGGTTGGTTTCTAGTTTCAGCCATTGTAATATGAGAAGATGCTTGATATAATTTCAATTTTTTTTAATTTGTGGAGGCTTGTTCTGTGTCCTACCATGTGGTCTATCTTTGAGAAAGTTACATGTGCATTTGAAAAGAAAGTGTATTTTGCTTCCTTGGGGTGAAAAGTTCTATATATATTATTTAAGTCCATTTGCTCTAGAGTATTGTCCAATGCCATAATATCCTTGGTGTTTCTCTGCTTGGAAGATCTGTCCATTGTTGACAATAGGGTGTTAAAATCTCCTACTATGAATGTGTTGTTGTCTGTATCCTTCTTGTAGTCCTCTAAGACTTTTCTTATATAATTGAGTGCATGTATGTTTACAAGGGTTATATCTTCTTGATGGATTATGCCCTTAAATATTATGAAATATCCTTCTTTGTCTCTTTTGATGGTCTTTCTTGTGAAGTCTGTTTTGTCTAATATGAGTGATACAACACCAACTTATTTTTCATGTCCATGTGCTTGAAATATTATTTTCCACCCCTTCACTTTCAGTCTGTGTACATCTTTTGTTCTGAGGTGAGTCTCTTGTAGACAGCATATATGTGGGTCCTGTTTTGTTATACAGCTATCCTGTGTTTTTTGATTGGAGCATTTAATCCATTTACATTTAAGGTTATTATTGATAGGTACTTACTTACTGTGATTTTTACCTTTGTAACTCTCTTTTTCTCTCTTCCTCTTATAGCAGACCCTTTTAACATATCTTGCAATGCTGTTTTGGTAGAGATGTATTCTTTTAGCTTTCTTTTGTCTTGGAAACTCTTTATTTTATCTTCCATTTTGAATGAGAGCCTTGCTGGATAGAGTAGTCTTGGTTGGAGGCCTTTGCTTTTCATTGCTTGGAATATTTTTTTGCCATTCTCTTCTGGCTTGTAGTGTTTCTGTTGAAAGATCAGCCTTTTTGGAGCCCCCTTATATGTTGTTAGCTATTTCTCTCTTTCTGCCTATAGCAGTCTCTCTTTATCTTTGAATGTTGCCATTTTAATTATGATGTGTCTTGGGGTAGGCATGTTTGGGTTCATCTTCATTGAGACTCTGTGCTTCCTGTTCTTGGGTGTTTTTTTTCTCACTACGTTAAGGAAGTTTTCTGTAATTACTTTTTTTTTTTAAAGATTTTATTTAATTATTTTTAGAGAGAAGGTAAGGGAGAGAAGCAGAGAGGGAGAGAGACATCAATGTATGGTTGCCTTTCACCTGCCTCCAGCTACAGACCTGGCTGGAAACCTGGCTGGAACCTGGCTTGCAACCTGGTTATGTGCCCTGGCTAGGAATCTAACCAGAGACCTTTAGGTGGGCAGGCTGGCACCTTACACACTGTGCCATCAGCCAGGGCATGTCATTACTTTTTAAAACAGGTTTTCTATTCCTTGTTCTTCTTCCTCTGTTTGTGGTATGCTTATGATACAAATATTATTGCATTTCATATTGTCCTGCAGCTCTTTTAACACTTCTTCATTCTTTTTCCATCTTTTTTCACTTTGTTGCACTGTCTAGGTATTTTTTTCCATGTTGTCCTCCAGTTTGCTGATTCGGTTCTCTGCTTTCTCTAATCTGCTTTTGATTCCTTCTACTGTGTTCTTCAGTTCAAAAATTGTATTCTTAATTTTTTCCTGGTTCTTTGATGGTTTCTATGTCCTTTTTAATGCTGGTATAATTTTTAGTAAGTTTCTTGTAGTTTCCCTGCAATTCTTTGTAGTTCCCTAGAGTTCTTTGTAGTTTTCTTTGAGCTCACTGAACGCATTGAGCTTTCTTATAATCATTGTTTTGAAGTCCATGTTTGATAGTTGGCTTGTCTCTGTTTCATTTAGTGGTCTTTCTGCGGGGGATTCATCCTTTCCATTTGGTGATGGACTGTTTCTTTTTCTCCCTATTTTAGGTTTTTCTTCTTGCTTGTTTTTGTTTCTTAGGTAAATCTACTATGACTCCCTGCATTCGTGGAGTGACTTCCTGTGGTAGGAGACCTATGGGATTCAGTGGTGCATTCTCCTTGATTTCCTCAGCTTGCTGCTCTTAGGATGCCCATTTATGTCTTTAATTTGGGCTATCTGGTTGTATTTTGGATTTGGCTGATGTGTTGCTCCTTGATGAGTTTTTCTCTCCAGCTTGCTGATTGAGAGACACTCCTTCTACCACATCTATACTATTACTGAGTTGGTAGTAAAAAGTAAAACAGAACCAGCAGTCCAGGCAAAATAACCACACCATCAAAGATATCCTCCACCCTCAATCACCTTCTCAGCTGCAGATGAGCCAGTATTAATAAGGATGTACTGAGATTAAGACTATTATGAGAGGAGAAACAGCTGAGTTGAGTTACTGGACTATAAATTTTTTTTTAAGATATTTTAATTTGGAGAGGGAGAGAGACATCAGTGTGTGGTTGCCTTTCACCTGCCTCCAGCTACAGACCCAGCTGGAGACCTGGCTTGTAATCTGGTTATGTGCCCTGGCTGGGAATTAAACTAGCGACCTTTGGGTTTGCAGGCTAGTGCCTTATCCACTGTGCCACGAGCCAGGGCTTATAAATGCTTTTTGAGAGGTGAGCAGGAGGAACAATTATAATATTGAGAAGTGGTATGGCAATAAGACAAAGAAAGCAAAATTTACATTTTATATAAAAATATGGAGGTGGGTCAGAATGAAGCAAGAAGGGGCACGTGCATATTATTAAGCTTAGATGGAAGTTATATATATGTGAATACATATATATACACATATATGTGCACATATATCATGTGCATAGGTACTGTGTAAGAATAAAAACAAACATTAAAATAGGAAGTCGAATTATAAAAACTGGAAATAAATTGGTGAAGAAGTTTCATCATAGCACCATCAACAATGAGATATACTTACTATAGGTTGGTTGGGTATGTGAGGTAACAATGACAGAAAGAGAAGCTTAATAGACGTGTGGAGAAAAGGAAAGTGAAATTGAGTTGCCATGGGGAGGGGGAATAAATACTAACAGTGAGGAGCTGGGTCTAGGTTAGGACAGGGAGAATTATAATTGGAAATGAAAGAAGGGAAAGGTTGGAGGAAGGTATGAGTGGAATAGGAGAGGGGAATGCTAAGATTTGAGGTTTGAGATACCTGAATAGTGAAGATATATAAATAAGTTTGCATAGACACCACAACTACCCTTGTCCACACTTAGTGAGCACTTATTAGTCAAATGGAGAGAGAGCAAGTGTACAGGGTGCCCGTGATAAATTGGTAATAACATTGCATCTCCTTATTTCATGTGCATCTTAATAATTTTGAGGTCATAGTTTTTTTTTAATTTTATTTTTAAAAAATTTTATTGTTGTTATATTACATCCATCCCCTTTTTGCTCCCCCATTCCCCCCAAAGTCAATCCCACCTGTTGTCCATGTCCATGGTTCCTTTGTACTAGGTTCTTGTCTAAGCTGCTCCCCTTCCTTGCCTCTGCCTCCCTCCTCCCCACAACCCCTTTCCCCCTGACCACTGAAGGCCTAGTCACTGTATTCATATATTTGGTTCTGTTTTGCTTGTTGTTAGTTTTGTTCATTATTGTCCTGTAATGGGTGAGATCATATGATATTTGTCCTTCACTGACTGGCTTATTTCACTAAGCATAATACTGTCCAGTTCCATCCATGTTGTTGCAAAGGGTACAAGTTCTTTCTTTCTTTCTGCTATATAGAATTCCATTGTGTAAATGTACCAAAGTTTTTTGATCCAATCATCCACTGATGGGCACTTAGGCTGTTTCCAGCACTTGGCAATTGTAAATAGTACCGCTATGAACATAGGTGTGCATAGGTTCTTATGAATTGGTGTTTCAGGATTCTTTGGGTATAGTCCAAGTAGTGGAATTGCTGGATCAAAAGGCAGTTCCATTTTTAGTTTTTTAAGGAAACCCCATACTGTTTTCCACAGTGGCTGCACCAGCCTACATTCCCACCAACAGTGTATGAGGGTTC